>CAKNYM010025828.1:0-22579 GCA_932195095.1 Andricus curvator | reverse complement strand
ATGTGATCATTCAGGAACCTTTCAGGATGGTAACAGGTTAGCTGGGTGGTGCATAAAAGTTACACAAAAATGATATCACTAATTACCCATTTAAGTTTGAAAAATGTACCTTCAAGTGATGCGCTCGTAACTGCCATAATAGTAATGGCCAGAAGCACAAAAAATTGACAAACTTTCATGATGAAATTTTGTATTAAAATAGAAATGAAGAGTTGAACCTTGCAGATTAAAACGACTTAGAACAGGAATTGCTTTTAAAATGAGTAATTTATTGAAAGCTTCCTTATTGCTATCAGAACAAAAGATTTGTAAAACATTTGCAAACGAAATCAATATTTACATGACTTTGCGATCCGGAAATATTTAGCTGTTATCTCTCTTCTTTATTTTCAAGAATAAGAAACAATAATGGAAATTTAATATAACTATTATTAATTTATCAACGTTCATTAAGCATAAACCTAGGGGAAAACCGCTAATTTATAAAAGATATTATCTTGCAATTCTAGCAACATCGTCTCACATGTGACTCAACATTTTTATTTTCGTTTTAAACAATAATGTAGATAAGTTAACTCAATAATATTATTATGGCCTTGAATGTTTCATTTTTAATAATGAAGAATATAAATATTTCAGGAAATTTGGAACATTTTCGATTTTGTGTACACGGAGAAGAAATTTTCTTAAAGTAAAAACAAAATAAAAGTTATTTATGTTATAAAGTATTTGTACTTAAATTAAATTTTAGGAAATTACAAATTTTGCAATGTTAATTAATAAATCGTAATTTTGTTCTTTTATTTCAACTACACATACAAATAATGTAAAATTACACACATTTAGTTTAATATTGTCGAATTGAATTATAATAGGGCTTTCATTTTCAAATTGTAAAATTATGAGATTTCAATTTATAAACAAATGTATGAAATTACAAAACATTATTTAATTTCAAACACGTTCAATTTGAAATGATCAAATTTTGTACTATTTTGATTCAAAATTCCTTATCAAAAACTCTCTATTAGTTTCAAATTATTTTTGTGAGTGATTCTGAACCAATCTATTTAGATTGTAACATTTTCCGAATAGGAAAAGAAACAATCCAAAAAATTGTAATGCATTTCTAAACTTGCTGATATTTAATACATTCTTTTTACAAAAATTTCAATAAAATGTTTTCTTCCAAGAAATGCAAGTACAATTATTTAGATTCAATTAAATAACTCTTAAAACTTAAAATATTCATAAGCAAACCCTGCAGATTGGAACGAACCATATTTAAAAAAATTGTATTTAAGATTGAAAAGAAATCTATTTTATCATGAATGCAAAAGTATGCAAAAAGGGCATGAAAAAGATTCACAATTAAAAAACAGACGTCCAAATTACCTCACTTTCCAGCTCATTAGAGACCAAAATAACCAATGAAAAGAGAGGGAGAAAAAGGGAAAAAGTCAACCAAAACCAACCTCTCACTTTTTCCATTCTCCGTCTTTTTTATACTATACTAGAGACATGTTTCGTGGCCAATTTAGAAATCCGAATCAGAATTATTTATAGGAAAAACTAAAGGTATGAAAAATTAATATATCTGAAAAGAAAATCTTTCGATTAATATTAATTAAAAGTTGATTAAGTCTAATATAATCAATATCTTCAGTGAGAAAATGATTGTTCTATAAAAGAATTCTTTTTACTTTGAAGTAAAAGACAGTTACTTCAACCAATTAATAACTCTATCCCATACTTTGTTGTATCTTGAGAGGTCCCTTTTTAAATTAATAGCTTTGATTTAATTTTGAATGCTTGAAACCTAAAAAGTAAAACCTTCAAACTACTTCAATTTTCAATTAGAAGTGTTATTACAATTTTGTATGATTAAAAATTGAGGTAGTCCTGAAATTTTTTAATATTGAATTCTTTATTATGCTGTATAGATCGTTTAAAATTTTAAAACTTTCAACTATTAAGACTTACAATATGGAATAAAATTGTACAATCTTAAAGAATTCAACTCTCCAAAAAATTTAAATCTGAAATGGTTAAATTTTGAAAGTGTACAATTTGACATTGTTTAATTTCGAATACTAAAATTTTTTATTATTTTTATTTTTTTTAGACTTTCAAATAAAAATGGAAAATTTTAATTTAGAGTAAATAAAATGTTTAATTCCTCTTTAACGTCCGAAATTTAACATTATCACAACATTCTTGTGAATCTAAATTTCGAAGAATCTTGTCATTACACTTTTAATTAATAGTCTTTCAAATTAAAAATGTCCAATTTTTATGGTTAAATACATTCTATTAACATTTGTTTACATTTCGCATGTTTTAGTTTGAAATTTTTCACGATGTTTAAAATTGTTTACTTTTTAATGCTTGAAGGTGTTTTCCCTATTAGGTTTCCAATTTTTAAACTCAATTTTAAACAGGTTAAATCTAGAATTTTTCAATTGAGACCTACGTAATTTTCAAAATGTTAAAGTTTTAATTTTATTAACTTGTAATTCTTTAAATTTTGAATTTTAAGTAACTTTTGCTTGAAATAAAATCCATTTTTGAGGCACTCTACTTGAAATAATATACTTTTATATTAGAGTTTATTATACTTTATTTGAATGAATTCTGAATGCATCAAAATTACAATACTGTTTATTTAGCATTTTTTTCATTTTTGAATGGCCAAAAATAAATTCTTTAATTACGAAAAAATTTCTCATATTTGGTTTCAATCATTCCATTTATAAAATTGCTTAACTTTGAACCTATAAAAATTGAGTAAAAATTAAATTTTATTCAATTAAGCACTTATGAAATAAAGATATTTGACGTAAAATAATGGAAAAATAAAGAAGCATCCAAGATTCTCCAAATCTTGATAAGTAGAAAAAGCAGAATATTATCACCCTTGCGTTTATTTTTTCAGAGTTTACATTTTTCTATATGGATAATCGGGTAATAAACGACGTATGATTAATAATAATAATACTGGCAATGAAGCAAGCGACTTTTGACCTGCTTCAAAAAACATTCCGCTTCTCTTTGAGTAAAGCGCTACAACCTTAAAGTACTTTTTTATGTATAAGTAATAAATACATAGGCACATTGTCTTTTCCGAGTTTCTTTATCTTCCTATAGGAAATAACTCCTTGAATAAAAACGTGGTGCAATGAAACAGTCACATGCGTTCGATATCTTTTATTTTTGAAAAATTCATTACCTCTTAATTACAAGGGAAGACGCATCGCTATAAAAAGCAACAATTTACTATAATACAATAGCAATAATTTAAACGTAGTGGTATTTAATTTAATTATACTTAACTAAAAATATATAAGTAACGTAACCTTTAAAACGTACTCTCGATACCAACTCTACATGACGAAGCTTAAATAAAAATCGCAGGTGTCTAATATTTACTAGAATATTTTTATAATTTAAAATAAGTAGGCACCTTTAAGGATAATTTTATATAAGCTAATCGTTTTTTTAAATAATTCGTAGCACCCAAGAATGGCAAGTTTAGAAATGAAAAATATGATAATTCTGTTAAAAATGGAAAAAATATAAATACAAATCGAGTTAATATTGCGTTCGAAAATTTTAAATAAGGACTGCAATTTCGTCCAATTTGACTTAGAAAGTTTTTTCAATGCGTGGAAATTATAACAAGTGCTTTTAGTTGTCCGAAAAGCCGAGAAAATTGCAGGGGACAGTTGCCCGTTGATTATAAGTTGACATTTATGTATAATTAAAAAACACAACCTGAGAAAACTTTCCTTGATAAATACTATTTACAAAATTGATTAATCGCTTGCAAAACGTTTCGGGAAGAGTAGATTTATGTGAGCTGACAAATTTCCTAGCAAATCGCATTATAAAAAATAGACTAAAAATGTCTTCATAGTAATCAGAAGTTTTTTAACTCTGGAAAAAGTTTTACTTGGTCTTCGCTCCATATTTATTAGTCCTTGAAGTTTCTTCATTATTCAGATTGGCACGAACAATCGCCTTAAAAAGAGACACGAAGAGCGCAGATTATAAAAAAACTGTTTACAATTTAGAATACTGTTGAAATTTTTTTAGAGATTTTCAAACATCGATAATCTTGACAGTTTGAGGTATTTTAATCTCTTTGTCTTTTTGCTTATTTATAAAAGTTTTGCAAACAAGTACGGACGCACCAAAATTTTGATTCATTTGCGTTCGCTATGAATACACTACACAGCGTCAAAAATCTATAAGTATTAAAGTTTTTTCACTTAAACTTACGTCGCTGTACAAGATTTCGTATTATACAAGTTTATCTACAATTTCTACAATTCATTTTCATTATCTTCTACCACTTTCATTGCAGGAGAAGAGAATAGACGAACATTTTTCAAGGTGTAATACTTGGTCATGAAATTCTGGTCCTTTGGAAAAGAAACGATAAAATAATTATGAATTAATTAGAGAACCTCGAGATTGCACTTATTATTGGCTTTTTAGGCCGTCCACGTAAATTCGGTCGAGGAATTATTATTGCAAAATAGAAAAGAGCTGCGATTTTTTCAATTGTTAATCAATTCCGATATCACATTATTCTGTCATTTCATATAAATAGCGAATTGCACACTAAAGCCTCTTATTTAAAAAAAAAATCGCAACCCCCTTTGGTGATACGAGTAAGATTCGCCGAATTCCAGATTTGTGCGATCATAAATTATTACCTTAATTTCCTAAAACTAAAATCTAAACTTAAGTTTTTCAATCGACTCAATAAAGCCTGTGATTTCTTACTCAACAAAATCTATAAGCTTCTTAGAATCTTGACATGTTTTACGTTTTATAATTATTACCGAACGTTGTTTTCACTTAGACTTTTTATCTTCTTTTCAGCGAATCACAACTGGCGATAATTCAATTACTCTAAAATAATGCACTTGGCGAATCCCTGAAAAAACTTCCCGTGTTATAATTTATAAAATGATCGGAAACGATCCACACCTTTTTGGCAAGTATCGTACCTGAAGAACAAATTTTGTCCAAAAAAGAGAACTGCCTTTTTTGGAAAATCGATCAAAATAATAAACAGAACAAAAATTGGAAAAAAGGTGTTTATGATTATCTACCTATGGATGCTTAAGTTTGAGATAAACTCGCTGCAGAATCTATGATTTTTGTAAGTATCCGTGCATTGAGCGATTAAATATTGTTTTTGAAATCTTGATCATTTTTGCTCGACAGATTTTCGAATTAAATACAGAAAATAGCAATTATGCAGACTGTTTTCAGGCCAAAGTTAAACTAGAAGAGAATCTTATTCTATCTTCCAGAATCTTCTATAGAACTCTATCGTTACAAAATTTTCGAAACTTGATCAAATATTGAATCTTCCAGAATGTACTTATAACATTATTGACTATTACAACATCTATTACAAACTTTTTTGAAGAATTCATAGAGGTACCAACATTTTGTGGTACATTCCAGAACATTTTAGAATGTTCTGGCAATTATACTCTAACTTTAAAAAAATTTTAAAGGCACACATTTTGAAATGCTGTAGAAGCTTCTAAGCCATTTCTGAATGGTCCAAAAAGTTTGGAATGTTGAAAATTGTATGAATTATTGCAAAATACAGTAGATTGTTGTGTAACATTCCAAAATCTTTAAGAACAGTTAAGAATATTATTAAAAGAAACTTCAGAAACGCATTAATTTTTGAATATTTTAAAATCCTCTAGAAGATTCGAGCTGATTCAAGCATGTTCAACAACGAATTCTATAATATATCAAAATATCCTGAAATATTCTAGAATTTTCCTGGAATTAAATTTTAATCTAGAATTTCAACACCATCAGCTTCCAATTTAAATTTAATAAACACGAAATCGGCACTAATAAAGAATATTTAACAGTGATGTACAAACTGACATCGGGTCGGATTCGGGAAAGTTCGATTAAAAATTTCTTTAATTTCCGGTACCTTATTGCAAGTTACAGTAAATTACCGTTTGATTGAAAAATTTCTCATAATATGTGCTAAATTAACGGTTTGATTATTAAAATTCCATTTTTTTTGCAATTTCCGGTAAGTTGCCGTGAGTTACCAGTCATTTTTTGAAATTTTCAAATCGAACTTTCAGACCGGGTTTTAAACCTGAAATCCGACGGTTTTTTCTTTCATAATTCAGTATCTGTTTTGAAAAGTATATAATTTGATTCAATTGGTAATCAATTTCGTTTTCTAGTACCAGAACTTTAGAGGAAATTATAGATTCGATTGAATGCAAAATTTTAGTTATTATACTAATTAATAGTTTAGTGATAAGTAAAATAGTATCTATTATACAATAAACTGTTTCTAAGAAAAAAAATATTTTGTTTACACTTATATTTACAAACGACGATTAAATTACAATATTCGTCTAACAATATGATTGAAGAGCGAAATAATTGATTTAATTTGTTTTTATTTATAAAATACTTGAGTTTAGAAACTGAGAATAGAACAGAAGACTCAATCTGGAATTTAATTACTCTTTTTTGCCTGGAAAGCTGAAATGAGATTCAGTAGAGTAGTTGCATTTTTGAAAAAAGTAGTTTTTTATGGATATATCACAATAAAAACTACCTTTACTGATATTAATCGATTTATAAAATCAAGTCTTTCGATATATCGTGAGATAAATCGATTATTTTCTCGATACTTAATGATTGAATCGATATATCGCTAAAAATCTATACTTAATGCCTAGTATCAAAAACGGACACTTTTAGATAAATTTTTATCGAAATTAATCGACTTTTAATACCTCAGTAATCGATACTTAATGTCTCTATATGAATCGATATATCGATAAAAATCTACTTACTTTCATGCAATAGATCACATGCATCGATTTTTCGATGTAGAATTCAAGTCAATTTTTGTCTTGTCTTACAAAATAGCTTTGCATTTGTAATCACCCTAAGATCGTATTTTTACGTTAAATTAATAAAAAATGAGACCAAGTAACTCTCCAGCCCGTTGATCTCTAACAATCCTGCAGCGAGTTTTTGACCTCTTTTCCTCCTTTTAAGTATACAAGAAGACTTGGGTGACTAGTAAGCATCACGAAAGTTTGGACTTGTTCTTCCTAAAAGCGGGAAAATGGAGCTTTCTGCGCCTGCGCTTCTGCTCATCGTTATCCGCTGTGGAATTAGAATCGGTGGAAAGTGTCTCATCGTCGACGGACATAACAGTGGGCAAATCCTTGAGGGACTTTTTCGTCGTGACGAAGCGATTGAGTCTCTCCGAGGCGTCGAGGGAGTTCTCGGAGAAGGAGGTTTTGGAAAGGAATGATGAGGTAGGCTTGTCTTCGGTGAAAACCATGTTGGTGTCCTGGCTGAAGGAACGCACCATCATAATGGCCTTTTCATTGGAGGACGTAGGACGTTCTTTCGCCGACTCTTCGCCGCTCTCGCCTACCGTGAAGTGCACGGCCTCCGGCGGCGTCTCCTTACCCGTCTCACTGCTTGATGAATCCGGAGGGATCGACGATTCCTTCCAAGTTATATTCTCCAGGGTACCTGTAGACACAGTCACTACTAATGTATACAAAGCAAAGCAGTTTCGGCTACAAATTTCTAGCTAAGCAACACACAACGAATAGACATTTTCAGGACATCCACTTTTTAAGAGAAATTCGAAATAATAATTTTGTCATTAACGGTAATTATAGAAATGCCAGTTAAATCTCGCATCGATAACGCTAATTTGAAGCCAATGCTATTATTTTTTTGGGCATTAGCAAATTGCTTCAATTTATTTGTGACCTATACTATTTTCTCCGCCATGTTAAAAATAAGACTAACAGTTGCTGAGAAAGTTAAAAAATAGTTCAGTGACTTTTCTCGTGTACCAGATTTCAAAGATTTCAAAAGAGTTGAAGAGATTTCTAGGGATTTCAAAGGATTGCAAAGTTTTTCCAAAAATTTACAGATTTTCCGAAGAATTCTAACGGATTTCAACGTGTTTTGCGGGATTTCAAAAGATTCCGAAGAATTTACACAGATTTCCAGGAATCTCAAGGAGTTTTTACGGAATTTCAAAGATTACGAAGATTTCCAAAGATATCATGGAATCTTAAGAGAGACTTCAACGGGTTTCGACAGATTGAGGATTTTTCCGGATTCTAAAGAATTTCAACAGATTTCAAAAAAATTGTTAACGATTGGGAAATATTTCACAGGAATTCAAAGATTTTAAGGGATTTCATAGGATATCAAGCGATGACAGAAGAATTTCAAAATATTCCCGGAAACTTTTAAAGGATTTCAAAGGGATTCTGATCGACTTCCACGGATTTCAAGGAATTTTTACGGGAATATCAAAAACTGCGAACATTTCAAAAGATTTTAGGGAATTTTAAGGGATTCCCAAAAATTGTAATAGATTTCCAAACATTTGTACCGATTGTAAAAGATTTCAAAGGATTCCATTTACGGAAATATTACAATGTAATTCAAAGATTTCTAAGGATATCACGGGATTACATGAGATGTGTACACAAGACTTCACGAATAATTGATCAACCTCTCGAATTTTTCGAAAATAACAAAAATAAAATAATTAAAGGAATTAAATGTCCTGGAAATATTTCCGCCAAAAGTATAAGGCACTTAATTATATAAAACCAAAGTATTTTGCTTTTACAAACACTGTACCTCAATTTTTAAAATTCTTTTCATACAAAATTCTGTGGTTTATTCAAATTTAGAAAATAAATATGACAATGAAAGAGTTAGATAATTTCAGAATCAGGAAATAAACATTTGTGGTCGCTTCGGACTTTAAAACATAACTACAAAGTATTCTGCAGTAATTTTAGAAACTTAAAAAAAACTTTGCATTTTGTTCACGAAAAAAAAAACATTCTAAAGTGTATAACAAAATATCTTATGGTTACCAGTATTGATTTTTGCAGTCATAGTCTGAAAACTGGTTCGGAAGCTGATAGAAATCGCCTTTTTGAGCTTAATAGATTTATCCAAATTGAGTTTTCAAGTCCGAAAGCGACCTTCAACAGTATCCTTTAACATTTGTTTGCAAATAAAAAATTATAAGAATGCTATACAAAAACAATAAAGTTCACCGTTTGAAAAAAATAATATTATTCGGTCTCAATTGAGCACCATCAGACAAATTTACGAAAAAAAGCAATCTTTTATCCTAACACAAACATAATTTTTATATCTGATTTTGGCATTAAAAATCTGAGACAAAAAAATGTTTATAGAACTAAAAATCTCAAAAATAGTCTCAAACTCAGATAACAATCATGACATATTTTACTTGAATGAAAATGGATTTTTTTCCGTTCCCATACGATAAATCGAAAGATATCGAGTAGAAAATTCTAGAGATTGAGCACACTATAGAATTTTCCCCTCAGTGAAAAATCAAAAGCAAATTTTTTCCATAAAACAAAGATGAGTTGTGAAAAAAATGTATAATATTTTGAAGGGTGTGGAAATTAATATAAAAAAAAAGAAATTTTACAATTTTATGTAATCGAAATTATTACATTCCAATTGTGAAACCGTCCCACGTGGATTAGAATTTAATTACAATTTTAAAGTTTCGAATTTAAATTCATAGGATTATAGATTATACCCATAACTTTTCAATCTTCTATTACAAGGCTTACAGTTTTCCTTTATACTTTTTTTTCTTAAATTGTATATATTCCAAAAATGGCATCAAAATAAAAACATTGGGCTGAGATTTTTCATATCTCGAGTCTATATTAGAGACGAAGTTAAATTATAAATATAAACTATTAAATAAAATTTCTTTTTTTTTTTAATTTTACACGTAATTTTTTATTATTAAAAATAAAATCTTATAATTTAAGTATCACGTGACAATTTGGATAAAATCATGACATTCGTGACCTTACGAGGTCAAAATTTTGACCAAAAGTATCGCGCAAAATTTAAATATCAAAACTTTATTCTTTTGATTTAAAAATTATTAACATTTTCAATGTAAAATTAGGTTAGATAAATGTGTGTGAATATGTCATTCATATGAAAATAGCGTGATCCATTCCCTTAAATTGTTAATATGGCCATTACGATAACAAAGCAAGCGACATTTTTTAATCATGTGCCTGATGTTAAAAACAATATAATGATTATATTATATTATATTGATAAAATCTTATTTTTATTTCTCGAAAATTTCTAAGGTCTAATAATGTTGAAACTTAATAAACGTGGAAATGTTCGATACTCTGAGAAGGACTTCTTTTCGGGGGACATATCATCTCACATGCGGCAAGTCTCTCTGCGGCATGTCACAACTGCGGCTTCTCTCCCGCGCGGCATTGCTCACAGTAAAATTGACATTTTTGCGGCATCTCTCACCGCACCCCTGTGACTGGCCAAAGAAATAATGTTGGTCACCCCCTACCCCTTTTCCAACGTCTCGTGGGGGGCGGGAAGGCACCCCTGTGACTGGCCACAGAAATAATATTGGTCGAATCCCTTTCCACTTATGAGAGATGCCGCCAGGTAGAGATTCCGCAGTTGTGACATGCCGCAGATGTTACATGCCGCAGAGAGACTTGCCGCATGTGACATAATATGGACCCTTCTTTTCATTGAATTAAAAATCATTAATTGTAAGCGATTTAGTGTTAGTAAATAGAAGCGTGCTAAATTAAAAAGCGCGTAGCTGGTGTTGGAACAAATCAAATCCCATTTTCTTGGCGCTCCTCGGCTTTATTAATTATGGAGTATAAAACACATACATAATTAATAAAACGCTATAATAAATGTGTACGTAAAACGCATTAAGTAATTCGAAATATAGATATATAAATCGCAAGAGATTCCTACTCTCTAATTCCCTAAAAGTCGCACAAAACACAGCAGACTGAAAAATATTCCTCGAAACAACAATATAAAATCCTTCTAACAGTTCTGAGTTACTAATTTCTAAGCTTAAGTCAAGAACATCTTATGTACACGTGCTAGGCACAATCGCTGCCTGAATAATATCAATTACTTAATTATGGCATGGCGGAGTCGTATTTTATTCCTGCTATAAATTATCTCTAAAACAGTAAAATTTCTCAAAATAATTGTCAAAACAAATCCCAAAATAAAAAAAGTTTCTTTATAACAATTTTCCGTCCTCCAATTTTGCCGCATTGAGGGCTTTCAATCATTCAATGTCGGAGAGTTAAATTAAAATACCGTAGGTACTGCCTCTTGACGCTTTTTTCTACAATACACTGCTAACAATATTTAATAAAAACTACCTAACAAAATATATTAAGACTTTCAAAGCAAAGAATTTTTTCATTCTTTGTAACGTCAAGGCACTTAGTTCTTTGCTTTCTTTTTTTCTTCTACGAGAGTTACACAAAAATCTATTCAACCAAAACGATTCTTGATTTAAAACACGATTTCCGTCCATTGTACTTTGATCTTTTGTACATGCGTTACAAAAAGTACTTTTATTAATTTTAGGTTCGTCAGAGAAAAATGAGTTTCAACATTTTAAAGAGTTGATTCTCTGCAGTGGTGCATTATTGCCTTGGCAAGTCGAAACCTTGATTGAAATATTCTTCAATAAATATAAGAGTTCTAAAGTTAATTAGGAAAATATGGCCACTAAATTATGCTCTTTTTACATGAAAGGAGAGCAAAATGTTTAAGTTACTAATGCACGAATTCATGGAAATCACTCGAATTTAAGAAAGTTAAGTGATTTACTTCAAATTAATTAAGTGTGAATTGAACTAAATTCAACCAGAATTTCAAGTGAAATTATCTAAATTCAACGTGAATTAAACTAAATCAAAATTTAATACAAACATGTGACTTAAATTTGAAAATAAGTTCGATTTAATTCAAAGGGAATTGATTAAAATAATTTGGATGCTAGTAAATCTAAGATGAATTCAAGTGAATTAAACTAAATTCAAACTGAATTGAAGTTAATTGTTTAAGTTAATGGATTTCTACTAACAATGAAAGACCGGTAATTCTAAAATTTAGTTTCGATTCATAATTTTTGTTTTGCTAATAATAAAGATTATATAATACCTGAGTATTAATTTGCCAAAGCAGCAATATGCAATTTTTTGTTGTTTTCGAGAAAATCGACTTTGAAATATCCGCCAGAAGCCATACAGAGTTTGGCGAAACATACTTTAAATCGTCCGGTAGCTCAGGCAGTAATTCATCGGCTTCATATCCGAAAGGTTGCGTGTTCGATTCTCGCTGCCTACACTTTTTTTATTTATTAATATGTTTATAAATATAATTCCTGATTTTATCGCTGGCATTTTTAATTTTTTCAAGAGATTAATTGAAAAACTATTATCCAGGTCCAGACGGTATTCATATTTCGTACCCTACGAAGCAAAAATGTCTTTGATGTGAAAAAAATCAGGTGCTCTTTTCCCAATACACACTTTAAAAAATCTTGTTTTTGTAAAAACTCATCGTTTATCCCATTTAAAATTTTAAATATAATCGGTACAAGTTATAAAAACAATTAATAACATTTATATAAAATGAATTTGTTTACGAAAAACACGATAAAGTTAAAATAAAAATCTGTTTTTCCGTAAAAAAAGGCATTATAAAAATTACTATTAGCATAAATTTTAAAGATTATTAAAAGATATTATATTTATAAACATTTTAATGAATAAAAAAGTGCAGACAGAGAGAATCGAACACGCAACCTTTCGGCTATGAAGCTGAAGCGCTAATGCGCTATCTAAAGCGCTAAAGCGCTAAAATTTTAATCTGAGCTGTCGGCTGATTTAATGTATGTTTTGCCAAACTCTACATACAGGGCTAGTGGCGTATATTTCAAAGAAAATTTTCCCGAAAACGGCGAAAAATTGAATGTTACTGCTTTGGCAAATTAATACTCAGGTAAAGAGTTTTCATTATAAAAATTATGAAGCGAAAGTACAGTTGACAATTGCCAGTCTTCCCTTGTAAACATAACTAAAATGAAATTCAAACAGAAGTTAGGGAACTCGATTGAATTAGAAACAAATTCTATTATAGTAGAATTCAGATTGAATCTACTGAACTCATATTGAATCCCAATAATTTCAAATTGAATTCTATAAATAAATTCAACTAAATTATAATTCAAATTTAGTAAATTGAACTAAATTATTTTAAAGCGAATTCAAGGAAAATTAACTTGAATTCAAGTAAACAATTCTAACTAATGCCAGTGAATTTCAAGCAAATTCATGTAAAATCTAGTGAAGCTTGGTCACATCAACTGGATTCGACTACATTAAAATTAAATTCTAGATAATTAAACTAAACTTAAAATGAATTTTACTGAATTGAAATTGAATTCTTAGCAAATTCAGGCGAATTCTAGTGAATTCAATTGAATTCCATTTGAAAATCTTGCTTTTTTCAAAGTGAATTCAAAGTGAGCAGAACTAAACCCAAATTGAGTTCTAGTAAATTTAACTCAATTTGAAGTCGATTCTCTTAATTAAGAGTAATTTCTAAGGAATTTAACCAGGTCAACTAAATTTACGTAAAGTAACTTAAATTGTGGGAAATTGATTGATTGGCGAAATCAACGCCTACATTTTCAATTAAAATTTTCATCTTAACTTCAAATATCGTGAAAGTTTCAATCAACTATACATGAAAATTTTCACCATGAAAAGTTGTATCTAAACTTTTATTTGATTCATTTATCTAAATTTAAACAAATGAAGGGACTGAAATATGGATAATTATCATGGTAAGAAAAATATCAAGAAATTATGTACCAATGTTCTTTTGAACTTCGATTTGAAATTTTCATTTCAGCAATAAAGATTTATTTACCTAAAATTTAGTTTCTAATTTTTTTTAACTGTATGACTGCAATAAATTTTCAAATGTTGTGTAAAATTTGATTACTTTAGATACCATTACATACAACAGAGAAATCAATCTACAGCACATGAATTCTTTTTTAATAATTTTCATGAAAAATTACATCACAAAATGGAGTCGTCGAAATCACGAAAGTTACGTGAAACCCTACAGATTTATAAAATCGTAGAAGTCGTATATATTATGTGAAGCCATTGCAATCTCGTGAAATTATTTTTATAAAGTTATTCATCTCTTCAACATTCAACTTACTAAAGTTAATACTGCCATTGTTTCATTTTTGTTGTTCTGCACTTTTTTATCGTTACTTTTATAACATTTTTTATTACGATTCTCCTAATAAACAATTTTGCACAGCCTCCAAAATACTTTTTTCAATTTCATCCGAAATTAATTTTGCACTAAATGTAACAATCTAAAATCACCCCCTTAAAAAATTAAAACTCATATCTTCCGACAACTCTCAACATTTATACAAGAACTTAGTAAAAAACTATCATTATTATTTATTAATATTCATTTTCACCTATCTTTTAATTCCATGCGTATAAAAATGAAACGCAATAATTCCTGTTCTGAGATTAAAACTGTGTTTCAGAACTTTAGCTATTAAAATAAAATATAAAATCACGACAGCGTCGTTCATATTGGAATCTCGAGTTTCTTGTGTCATTACATCTTTTTGGAAGCTGCAATGCTTGTCATTCGTTTTCGCAAGTTTACTTCTCCTCTCCACTGATACTTTTCATTTTTTTTCCTAGGATTTTTCTCTTTTTTCGATTGAGTCTCTCGACTCAGAATCGATTGTGGAACGCAATAAAGCAAACAAGAGAGCATCAATTGAAAATTAGAAAAAAATATCACCACGCAGATCTAATGCATAAATCGGAATCAGTGCAAACAAAGCAGTGGAAAAGTGGAGAGGATCTGCGTGTCAAAAAGTGGTGAGTCGAACAAAGATCAGTCAATTTTCGAGTGGTCATGGGTGTCCGAATCCGGCTTACCTGCTGCGCCAGAGACTGATGGAGAGTAGAGCGAACTTGTATCGTCGTCTAGGTCATCTTGGCTACTCAATCGACCTGAAGTCATCAAAAATCGATTTATGGTTTCTATTAAAGAATGCATTATGCTGTTAGAGTTATATAAACAAAATAAAGTGTTAAAATTTTTTTAACTAAAGAAAATGAAACGTTTATCATGCTGCTAGATTTTTTTTAGAAGAATTAATGCATCGGACATTTTTTTTTTAATCGAGAAGGATCTAATATTCCCTTGATAACACATTCTACAAAATCCCTTAAATATTGTGAAATTCCTTCAAATATTTTGAAATAACTTGAAACCCTTGGAAATCTTCTAAAATCCCGCAAAATCTATGGAAATCTCGTGAAATTTTGTACATAACTTGGAAATCTCTTATAATTTTTGGAATTCTCTGAAAGCCTACGACATTCTTTAGAATCTTTTGAAATCTTTAAAATTCTTAAAAATCCTACGAAGTCCCTTGAATCTTTTGCAATTCCATTGAAATCCTTTAAAAACTTTTGAAACATCTTGAAATCTTTATTATCTTTTAAAACCACTTGACATTCTTTGAAATCTCATACCAATTTTTAGAACACTGAAATTTCTTGAAATATTTGCAATTCTTTAAAATCCTATGAAATCCCTTACTTCTTGTGAAACTCATTAAAATCTGGTGAAATATTTCAAGTTTAAAATTAATTAAAACCTTTGGTATCGTACTAAATCTTTTGAAATAATAGGAAATTCTTTGTAATACCTTTAAAGCTTTTAAAATTCCTTGATACCTTGTAAAGCCACTTACAATCTTTGAACATCTATGAAATCTCCTCAATCTTGTGAAATTCCTTGCAATCTCCAAAAAATCTTATTAAATCCGTTGAAATCTTTCTTCATCCCTTAATATTTCTTAAAATATTATGATCCCACGAAAAAAAAAATCGATTTTGGGACATTTTTTTGAATCTCTTAAGGCCTTGTGAGCGTAAAATCAACATTTTTTCAAATTTTTTTTTCAAAACCAACTTACATTACACAAAACGCGATAAAAAACAAAAACAATTTTTGTTACAAAAATTGTTTTTTTTTTTTTTTTCATAATTATAAAAATTTAGGACCAGACCCGCGTTTCTTAGTGCTTCATATTTAGTTTCCCAAATTTTCAACTCGATATCGCGTTTCGTGCGAACGTAAGTTGGTTTTGAAAAAAAATGTGAAAAACATTTTTGAGGTTACGCTCACATGGCTTTAAATCTTCGAATGTCCCGTGAAATCCCATGAAATCTGTTGAATTCCCACGAAAAAAATTGAAATTGTTTGAACTATTTTGAAATCCCCTGGAACATCTTGAAATCTTTAATATCTTTTAAAATCCATTGAAATCGTAGGTAATTTAATGAAATCCCATACAATCCTTTAATATCATAGGAAGTTTTTTGTAATCTCTTAAAAGCTTTTTAAATCCATTGAAATCTTTGAAACACTTTTGAAATTTCTTGAAATCTATTGGAAAGCCTTAAAATCTCTTAAAATTGGTTTATTCCCATGAATAAAAATTGAAATAACGTGAAATTCGACGAAACTTCTTAAAATACTTTACAATCTTTTTTAATCCTTTGGAATCTTTGAAATATTTTGAAAACCCGTGAAGAATCTTCATTTCTTTACTCTCTTTTAAAATTCCTTGAAATCCTAGGAAAAGCTTTTAAATCATGTACAATTTTTTTAAATACTTTGAAACCCCTCAATCTTGTGAAATTATTTGAAATCTCTTGAAATATTTGGAACTCTTAAAAATTCTATGAATTCCATTGAAATTTTTTAAATCTTAAAATATGTTAAAACCTTTAAAATCCTAGGAAATATTTTGTAATCTCTTGAAAACTTTTTTTATCTCTTAAACCCATTGAAAACCTTGAAAATTCTATGAAACCAGTTGTAATACCTTGAAATATTTGGACACCCCGCAAACTTCCACGAAATTTGTCAAAATCGCTTGAAATCCCTTAAAATATATTTAAATCCCTGGACATCTTTCAAATCTTAAAAAAACTTTTGCACGCTGAAAATTCGAGTGATCAGACCCTCGGAGCCTCAGAATTTATAAAAACTAAACAAATTTGTAAAATTGTAAAACGTGAAAGTTTGTTAGACAGGATTTTAGAAAGATTTTGATCAAATATGAAGTAAGATGATAGGGAAGCAATACGAAAATAAGATGATAAATAGGGATGAGAGAAAAAGTGTGAACAGCTTTGACACAAACCTCTGAGGCCAAGTCCTCTTCCATTAGGCGCTCCTCTGTACAAAACATTCTCAAGATAATTGAGCCCATTATTGTTAATTATATTGAATCCACATAAAAGCTCGATTTGTTTCCAACGATGCACGCGTTCTTGTAATTCCGTGGTAACCTCGTTGAGAGCTGTTCTCGCTTCCACGATACTTTTGTCTACCTCATCGATGGACTTTCCATGCGTCGAAACAAACGCACCCACCAAACTTGACCTCTTTTTTCTTAGCTTCTCGCACTGTTTGGACAATTTTTAATTACTCAATATCATAACTAGCTTCCATCTCAATGAGATATTTACAACCTTTTACAATTTTCGAATCTAACTTGTTCACTATATGCCTCAAGGGTAGCGACGTCAACGCCACCAACTTGGCACTATTGGGAAGAAATTTGAATTTCAATCGAAAATGAACAAAAAAGTATATGATAAATAATGCATTTTTGATCTTAATATAATATTATTGACAGAAATGAATTGATATTCACTACATTTTTCTCATGAATAGTTCTCTAATTATTTCGAACTACCCAATAGTTCGGGTTCAGGTGGCGCTTTTGTCAACATCAAAGAGGTACCCGTAAGGCGTATTTTTTGTATGTTAGAATGAGATTGAATTCATATATAAAAAAGAACACTTACAGCTTCTCTTGCACTTTGAAGCTGTTTTTCGGCACTGATTTTTTTCTTCGTGTAAGCTTTGTTTTCGATTTCATGTGTCATCTGCAACCAATGCTGCAAACCGACTGGCGGAGACCAACAACGATCTTCGAGTTCACCTTCAGCACGTTGTAATTCCATTTTTAACATCTTTAAATGGAAACAGGGCACGTTAAGTAAAAGGGAAAAACCATATATACAGTATGTATTAACAATGCATTAATTCTTCAACCTCGAATTATAAAATTATTTACAACATCCATTTTATACATATTCCATACTACATTAAACATTTATCATACGGGTCATTTTCACATAATTTAGGATTTCCTGCCAGTAACATATACCACAGATTAAATACCTTAAATAGAATCTTTAAAATTTGTATATATATATATATATATATATATATATATTCGGTATTCGGTTTTGATTCCTTGGGATTCGAACCGAAGGGCCTATGACAAAGCCACCGGACGCGTCCTCGGGTTGCGGATAGTGGGTCCCTGTACCAAGGGTTTCTGCTGAATATGGTTACAATCATTAATAAGCAGTCGCGGACAATTGTCCAGGGATGGTCCCGAAGGAATAACCCCTAAGCGGAGGTGTAACAACCGTGCCGAAAGCTGAATGGCACCTGGGTGAGGTGTCTCAAACGGTGACTCTGGGATACCGGGCGACCTTTCAGAGTATCAGCCTTATCCTTGCACGCGGGGCTCTACAAGGATGGACTAACCCTTTTCCCTAGCTGCTCGTGGGAACAACAATGACAACACCAAACATAGTTGTAGGAAGTGCGGTTCAAAACAATCGAACGCGCAGGGCTCCCGACAATGGGTCGGACAACAATGCCGACTACCCTAGAGTTGGGGGAGCCAATCAAGACGGAGTCAATGCGCTTGACCGGCGGAATCTCGTTACTTTTGAGTGGACGGATCGACTCAGGGACGACCTGCTGGAGTGCTATGATACCAGTATGGCCCCTGAACGAAAAGGTTACATGGCGCGACTGCATGCTCTGTGGTGCGAGAAACACCCAGAGCTCTCGGATTTTTCGCAAAAACGTCTGCGAAACCGTGCCGAGGACCTCCGGAAAAGGGGTTATATAAGCGGAGCGCCTACACAACCGCAGCCAGAACAAGCCGGCAACAGAGAAAGAGAGGCGACACTGAGACCAGCCTCGAACAGGCAGCCAATAGAGGGAGAACGATGCTTCAAGACCCGGAGAAACATCAACATTCAGGTTTCTCCCAAGCCCAAAGATCTGACTGAACTGGATGATGAGCTTCGTGGAGATTTTTCCGAAGAATCCGACCTCTGGACTATCAATTGTAGTGTGTACAATGCAGCGAGAACTTTGGCAGATGCAAACCGTAAAACAAAACCAACGGTTGATCATAAGACCAAAAGACGAATGCATCAACTTGACACAAAGATAGGCTGGGCAAGACAGTACGCGTCCCGCATTCAGTGTGTAATTGACTACATAACATCTGGCAGGACTTTCACTGCCAAGGTTCGACAGTTCACGCGCGAACTGCGGATCCGTCATCACACAATCAACAAGTCAAAGCTACTGACCATCAGGCAGCATATTGTTGACAGAATACGAGTACTATCTGACGCTAGGAGAATTCTAGAGCGGAGAGAGAGGTGGGTCAGAGAAAATCAACAGTTTTCGTCTGACCCATCTCGACTCTTCCAAGACCCTCCAGTTACTGTCGACCGTCCGCCCAAACCAGAGGAGGTCGAAGCATTTTGGAGAGAAGTCTACGAAGTCCAACATCCACTTAAAGAAGGCTCAAAGAACATAAATAGCTTCAAGGAGCTGTGCAATGCCCTCATCACAGCTGAGGAGGAATGCCCACCTATCACTACCGAGGAGGTGAAAAACGTATTAAGAGGCATGAAGAACTATTCCGCTCCGGGACCAGATGGCATCAAGACCTTCTGGTGGAAGAAGTTTCCTTCAACCCACCAGCATCTGGCCCGAATTTTTACCTCATATCTAAAGTCGGAAGAGCCTATTCCGGGGTGGTTGGTGGAAGGGCGCACAGTGCTCCTGCCGAAGACGGGCAACTTAGCTGACCCTAAGAATTACAGGCCAATAACTTGTCTGAACACACTGTATAAGATCTTCACAGCTATCCTAAATGATAGGATTGTTCGGACAATTGGAGCTGTATGGCGAGAGATGTATGAACAACGTGGCTCAAAAAAGGCGTAGCAGGATGTCGGGAGAACCTGCTCATCGATAGATGTGTCTGTAAAGACGCAGCATACTATCAGCGATTTCTATCGATGGCCTGGATTGATTACCGGAAAGCTTTCGATTCAACCTCCCATAGACTTATCATCTGTCTGTTGGAAAGCCTAAAGGTTCATCCACACATCGTGAGGTGCATAGAGACATTAATGCCGCTTTGGAAAACCAGATTTACTATCTCATCTGGAAAACATCGTGTGATCACTAACAGTATCACCTTTCAGAGAGGTGTATTTCAGGGCGACACCATGAGCCCTCTCCACTTTTGCCTCACATTATTGCCACTATCTCTCGCACTTCGCCATTCCGAAGGGTATCTCTGCGGCAAACCTGGAAACCGAAAGCATAAGGTCACTCATGTATTTTACATGGATGATCTTAAGATCTATGCTAGGAATCAAGAGAAACTACATCTAGCTCTGAAAATTGTCAAAGAGTACACTCAAGAGATTGGAATGGAATTCGGGTTAGACAAATGCGCCAAGGTTAATTTAAAGAAAGGAAAACTTAATGGCATCCCCGAAGATCCTGAGCTCGTTGACAGAAGCGCTATACGACACCTTTGCGCTGGAGAGACCTATACATACCTGGGCGTGCCACAGAGCCGCATTCAGGACGCGACATCTATAAAGGATACTCTCCGATGCAGATAAAAACGTCTCATCCGGCAGATTTGGTCCCTTCCGAACTGTCGGCGAGAAACAAAGTATCTGCAACGAACATGCTTGCCGTCCCGGTAGTACTCTATTCATTTGGAGTGGTTCCATGGACGAAGGACGAGCTCAGATCCCTTGATATCGGGACGCGAAAGGTTTTGCACATGAACAAGAGCATGCACCTTAAGTCTTCTGTTCCGCGACTTTACATCTCACGCCGCCTAGGTGGTCGCGGAATACTGAATCTTGAATGTCTTCACAACAGACTCATTCTGGGTACAGCACATATAGTTGCAAATGGACAAGACCCTCTTCTTAAAATGGCCAGGAAACACGAAGAAGTGGGAAAAGGGGCGTTTCTGTACAAAGCAGCGGAGGAGGCTGCTGAAACACTCGGCCTTGACTTCAATATTAGGGGTGAGCAAAATGCATCAAATCTTATCCATCTTGAATACTCACTCCTGAAGGCCCGGATTAAGAAAGCACAGGAGAAAAACTTCCACGAACAGCTCCTCGACAAGAGGATGCACGGCACCTTCCACAGAAATGTGGAAGATCAGTCGATGTCGTATGAGCTAACGTTTGCTTTCCTTAGATCACCCGGATTGAAGTCGGGCACGGAGGGCTTCATTTTGGCATGTCAAGACGGTGTCATTTCCACTCTAGCATACCGTCGCCACATTTTGAGCCAAGACATTCCCGATGATAGTTGCAGAGCGTGTCATGCACACCCCGAGCATCTAGGACACATACTATCTAGTTGTCCAACTCATGCGGGAACGACCTACATCTAAAGGCACAATGGGGCACTAAGAGTGCTTTATTACCATCTCTGTCACTCTTATGGCATTAGCCCAAATACCTCTCCGCTAAACGCTCCTAGAGAAATAGAGTCAATTGTCGAAAATGAGAGGTGCCGCATATACTGGAACTTCATATTCTCGACAATTGTTTCTGTTGCGCACTCGAGGCCTGACATAGTTCTCCTTGACTTCGAGAAACGAACCATGTTCATTATCGAATTTTCGGCACCAGCTGACAAAAACGTCACAGCCAAGGAGAAAGAAAAGAAAGAGAGGTATAAAGACCTTATGAGGGAGTTGCGACGGTTATACCCGGAATATTCTGTTAAGCTAATCGTCTTGATCATCGGCGCTCTTGGAGGTGCCAAGGTTTCACTGGTTAATAGCCTGAAAAGCATCCCTGCGTGTCAAAAAAATGCTGAGACACTTGCGGGGAAAATTCAGAATGCGGTCGTCCTTGGGTCGCTCCGTGTCCTCAGGGTGCACGAGACTTTTGCCGGACCATCGTATTGAGTTCGTCGCAGACTGTAACCACCTATCTCACGGTCGTGAGACGTGGTTACAGCTGAAATTTTACCGCGATTTCGCTGGGAGCGGGTGCAATTTTTCAGATTAGCACCCGCTCCCGGCGAAATCCTGCGGTTGTCCTTATGACAAACTTTTATCTATATATATATATATATATATATATATATATATATATATATATTAAATCCAATTTAAAAAACTAATACCTTCTCACTTGGATTACAATTCAAAAATTGGGTCAAAAGCATTTATTTACTACAAATTATTTACTTTAATGTGTTTCTGTAAAATTCACTTCATTTGTAACCTCTGAAGTTTTCACGTATATTTTATTACTAAAATGTGAATTTGTAATTTTTTTGCAACCTAGCTGATATCATATCCCAGCTAACCTGTTACCATCCTGAAAGGTTCCTGAATGATCAC
>CAKNYM010025827.1:0-10183 GCA_932195095.1 Andricus curvator | reverse complement strand
ATATATATATACCATTAACCCATTTCCCTTTCGGCGAGCCTCTAGTGTGGGCTCACCACACCCACCACCGCCAACAGCAACGCAGTGGTATCAGACGGTCACCCATCCAAGTACTAACCGCGCCCAACACTGCTTAACTTCAGTGATCTAACGGGAACTGGTGTTTCCAGCGTGGTATCAATAAATACAATGAATAGTCATACAGATCAATATTAACAAATATTTTTTATTCTTCTTTAAAACAAATTAAATAGAATTATAGAAATACCTAACTTTTTAAGAAAATGTCATATTAACCTAATATTGCAAGTGTATATTATATAATTTTGAATAGTCCCGCGCTTCTTGTGCATGCGCAGTGGAAAACATCGGATTTTCAACTTAACCTCAAAAACTGTCACATTTCATGTGCGATATCTTCCTTTCAAGAATGAGTAATATCTATGATTTTAGTTTCTTCATTAAATCTTTCCCAGTGCAATATTATTTAGTTCGAATTATGAAGAAAAATGTGCATCATTAACTTGTAAAATCTTGGAAGTGAGTCAAGGCAGAAGTAACGAAAAGGCTCTATTAGAACCATTTGAATCCATACTTTGGGTTCATTTAGAAACCATTTATCATTTTGGGTTCCTTTCCAGCAAGAGAGGTTCCTTTTTGTTGCAGCTCCTTTGAAACCAAAAATTGGTTCTAATAGAAACCCCAGTTTTTTCTTTGAGCGTGTACAGAATATCCTTTGTCACCGGAAGTTAAAATTCTAGTCAGAAAATGGTGCATTTCGTTTTTAATCAGCTTAGCCAAAGAACTAAAAGATAGGTTACCTAACCATATAGAGGTCATGGAAAAAATGCGGTATTTCTCAGTAAGTTTTAGTTTAAAAAGAGTTAAACTTCCAATTACTGATGTAGTCAAAACTTTCGTGAAGGATCCTTTCCAAATCACAAAAATCGAAAATCAATGGATTAGAATTTCTGAGTTTCACTGGGAAAATGTTAAAGACACATTATTATTCTGGACTGAGGTAGATTCGTATCCTGAATCCATTCGCTGAACTAGCTGAGTTAGCAATAACTTTGCTCGTCTTGACGCTATCAAATGCTGATATTAAGCGTGTTTTCAGCCAGATGAATTTAGTAAAAAACAAATTAAGGAACAGAATGTTTCTGCCTATGCTGCAAAGCTTGCTTTCTATAAGGTACGGATTAAAACGCCTTCACAAATGTTGCTACGATTATATTTTACCGAAAAGCATTTTACAAATCGTAGGTACAAAAAATCTTATCAGTCAAATGCCATCAATAGAATTGTCTGTTCGGATAACACAAGTAGTGTAAATACTGTTATGATCGAGGGCGATGAGTTCAATCAAACCTTACAATAATTACTTGATGCGGAACCCCACCAGTAGTTGCGCAAAAATATCTTCCTGAGTAATGTAGAACCATTAATATTTTCCAGTATTATTATCCAATTTTTATAATTAGTAATTAGCTTAAATAAAGTGTGTGATAAAATGCGCCAAAGCTTAATATTACGTCAAGGTCGAAACTTTGAATTATGTGATTCAGTATTATTATTCAGTATAAACCAGCCCCGCGTGACACTCTGAAATGAAAGTGAAGGAAATGTGGAGTACGACCGGGGGTGGCGCTGGCTGTACTTTTAGGCCGAAAATTATTCAAATGCATGTGGAAAGTGTAAAAAATGTGAAATTTTGTGCTTTTTATATTATTAAAACGGACTTTTTAAATTTTGTTTGCTTTAGAAGTAAGTTTTAAGGCTTTTAGACTGAAATTTTATCAAGTTTTTTTTGTGATGAACGAGAATAATGGCCCTGCAAAAAACGTCGTATTGAAAAGTATTAAAATGTATTGATATTTTGAATGCGATTCAATTCTGTTTTCTGTTCCGAAAAAAAGATGTTAAAAGTATTAGTTTGTACTGGTTCGCATTACACTTCATCACGCTAAATGCGAAACGGCAGTGTCGATGATTCGCATTACAAAGTATTGGTTCGTATTAAACTTCAAGACGCCGAATGCGAGATGGCAGTTGTGGATTTTTCGCATTTAAAAGTATAAAAGTAATCAAGCGGTTCCTGTTTATTGTAAAACTTTTTTAAAATAATGTAAAATAAATATATAAATATTAATAAATAAACACTTTATAAAATATTGAATAAAATTTTGATCCGCGGTTACGCATTCAAAAGTATTCCAATAACTTTTGAAATTTGCAACATTTAAACCAATGCGACATTTCGCATTAAAAAGTTTTCAATTCACGCACAGCATTCTTCTCATTCGATCGCATTTAAAATCATTAAAACTAATGCGAACTTTCGTATTAAAAAGTTTTCACTCAAACGAAACATTTCCATCATTAATTCGTATTGAAAAGTATTCAAACCAGTACGAACTCTCGCATTAAAAAGTTTTCACTCGATAAAAAAATTTCGTCTCATTCTATCGCATTCAAAAGTATTTAAACATATGCGAACTTTCGTTTTGAAAAGTTTTTACCTCGCTCAAAAAATGTGTCTCATTCTTTCGCTTTCAAAAGGATTCAAAGTAATGCGAACTCTCGATTTAAAAAGTTTTCATTTCGCTCTGAAATTTTCTCTCATTCGGTCGCATTAGAAAGCATTAAAACGAATGTGAAGTCTCGCATTAAAAAGCATTGCGTGCAAAAATTTTTATCTTTCGTATTCAAACGCATTCAGGAATTTAATGTTATATAAGAAGTATCGCATTTAAACGTTTTCGGCTAACCTCCAATGCGAAACTGACACATAACAGACTTCACGGAAACAAATCGTGAATGCGAAACAATACTTTTGAATTTTACGTTTCTTGCAGGGGGGGTACAAGTGCGTTGTTTTTGGATGCAATTCTGGTTACGCGAATTTCAAAGGGCAAATTACTGGTAACATGAATCAAAATAAATGAAATTGAAAGTATTTTTTATCGCAATTAGAATTAAATTTGATTATTAATTGAAGGGTTGCAGTACAGAACTAGATAAGCAACAAAATCACTATTTTCCAGGAGAGACAAATAACATTCTGTAAAATCGAAATCACCATTTAAAGATAAAACAAAAGTTTACTCCCGAGGAGATAAAAACTGCAATTTTTAGTTTTAACAAAAAAAAACTTACTCCCGAGATATTGAGTTGCTAAATTGGGAGAAAATTAGTTTCGTTAGAAAAAGTTAACCAATTTCGAGTAAATCATTTAAGAATTTGGAGGTACAAATTTCACGGGTTTTGAAAAATATTTTTGGATAGCGACAAAAAATCTGTTCTTTATTTTAAAAAAAAAACTTGCTCCTGAGGTATAGGGAGGCTGAATAAGAATAAAAAAGTTTTTATCCAAAAAAATTATTATTTTCCGGGAAAATACAAATTTTGTGTGACGGTATTGCACTGTAACAGACGATTTTTCGCTGGAAAGTCTATAAAAAGAAGAAAGGCATATGTTTCTTTATAAATAAATGATAATAATATTAAGAAATATCGTTTCTGCTTGTCAGGCAAAAAGTTAAGTGAAAAAAACCTTATAAAAGTGGTTGTTTGTAGAAAATAAATATGTAGGAATTTAGGTTGAAATTCGATTGGTACTTTAGTGCTGAAAAAAATGACAAATAGTTTTATTTCAGGGTTTTTGCTTTGAAAAAAGAAGTATTTTATTGTTTCCGTGTTCCAAATGGTAGTATTTATTCGTTTATAATTATGTATTTTTATTTATTCTCTGTTAATTCCTAATTAAATATTGTTCACAATAAATACACTTTTTTATTCTACAACTTTATCAATATTTATTGATTCTATAAATCCTGTTCTTTATAATATAAATCGTTAGAAATATTCGACATATTTGTAGCAATAGATATTTTTTATTATTATAATTATTTTTTATAAACGTCTTATAACGAAACAAAATAAATTATTTACTAGCTTTTAAAAAAAATGTATATGAATTTTTATAATTTAGTTCAATTAACCGTTAATTTCAATTTGCAATAATCATTATAAATGTCCATAAAAATAAAATTCAATTGAAATTTACTATTTGCACAGTTTACAATATTTACATATGTCAATGCTGAAAATTTAATGTTCACTTTGTAGAATTATTCTTGGTACTCTGTGAAAAGTGTATTCGTATTTAATCATCAAAATAATGTTTTCTTCACTGTTCATTAGTATTTATTAATTTATTGGATATTTAATATGCTACAAAATATTTTTCCGAGATAAATATATGCAAGAAACGTATTTTAACAATTAAAATAAATTAAATTTGTATTTTCCCCATGCATTTGACAACGGCCATACCACGCTGAAAACCCCAGTTCTCGTCAGATCACTGAAGTTAAGCAGCGTTGGACGCGGTTAGTACTTGGATGGGTGACCATTCAAGAATACTGACATGAGTGCTGTTGGCACATCGTGGGTGTGGTGAGCCCACACTTGTAGTTATTTATAACTACAAGAAAAACCTAGAAACACTACCCGAATCGGGTAGTGTCACGCCTACCCTGAAAGGGAAATGGTTTAATGGTATATATTTGAATAATTGTCGGCCTAAAAGTACAGCCAGCGCCGCCACTCGGCCGTCTTCAAATCTCATGACACATTTATTCTACAGGCCTTTATAGGAGAGCCACCCCCCTGGTATAAACCATGAATCTATGATCTTGTGTTTTATTAATAAAGACGAGAAGGGTACAACTGTGCACGGAGCAACTGTGCACGTCAGTGGCCACTGGTACAAATGAGCACGTTTTTGGCCACAGGAACAACTGTGCACCGGCCATCTGTGCACGTCTACATTTCGAAGTGCACAGTTAGGAGTCTCCCATCTGTGCACGTGAACTGTTCCTAGGGTACCATCTGTGCACGCCTAAATTTGGACGTGCACAGTTGGGAGTCTCCAATCTGTGCACGCTAACCGTTCCTAGGGTACCATCTGGGCACGTCTTAAAGTCGACGTGCACAGATGGTACCCTCCAAACTGTGCACGTCTCAAATAATACGATCAGAATTTCAAGTTCCAAGTCCACGTGCACAGACGAGATACTCCCAACTGTGCACGTGCACAGATGGAAGACTCCCAACTGTGCACGTCTCAATTTGCAAGGGGTACAACTGTGCACGTCGAGGGCCGGTGGTACAACTGTTCACGTTGTTGGTCACTGGCACAACTGTTCACGTGCCAGGATGGGACACTCCAATTGTCAATTAATAGGATCAGACTTTATTTGAAAGTCCACGTACCCAGATGGTACCCTCCCAACTGTGCACGTTTCAATTAAAAAGATAAGATCCTTAACTTACAAGCCGCGTGCACATAAAGGAGACTCACAACTGTACGCGTATCAATTAATAGGATCAGACTTTTCATTAAAGTGCGATCAGATTTTCAACTTGTAAGTCCACGTGTACAGATGGTACTCTCCCAACTGCGCACGTCTCAATTAATACGATTGAATGATGAGTCTTGAAAGTGGATTGCACAGATGCCATACTTTAAATTAGCAGTCTGGCAATTCCAAATCAGGGATGGGTACGTATGATACATCATATGTATTATATGGTTTTGTTGATTACAACGTATGATAACGTCTTGAGCTTTCTACACATTATTTTACGTTTGATCATGTGACCAAAGAAGCACGAATTTTATATTCAGTATTCTGAAAATATACAACTGTCAACAGAAGCAGTCGATTTGAAACAAATTAACTATTATTTGTTTTTATTCATCATTTTTATGAACAATTTAATTATTTTGTGGAAGTGAGAATATGTTTTAAACATTTACCTGTATTATTATTGATAGTATTCATTGATTTCAAATAGATCCGCGCTTTTCGGTACATGCGCAGTTAAAACAATCGTTTCGCCGAGTTTCTACTGATTCTTTTTAATAACAGCAGATGGGGGCAGGCGTCGATTGGCTTAAAGAAATATATTTTTGCGTGCAAAAATATCAAGGAAATCTACGGGACGAACTTTTAGTACACTAAAATAATGATGTCGTGGGGAATGTAGCATTTTGTGGTTGCTAAACAAACGTGCAAAGTAGCATTTCTTAAGCACATATAACAATTCAATAAGCTTTCCAACGGGATTTTGAACAGTTTCTCACTTCTTATTTTGAACAAATAATTACGATTCCAAGTCAGCAGTAATTTTTAGTATTACTCTCCCAGGTGCAGGCACAGGACAGATTATCATGGAATGTAACTCAAGTGTAATCTGACAAGTGGACAGCAAATAGAAGAGCTCGAAACCTTTTTTTTCAAATATAAGTTTTTCTTTTATACCAATTTAAATTAATTTTTGCTGAAGTAAAATATCTTCAAACATTTTTAGAAATAAAAATTTGCAGTTCAATTATTATAACTATTTTGATATTTAAAGCAAGAAAAAATTTGATATATATATATATCTATACATAACTCTTTTTCAACATTTAAAAAAAAAAAAAAAAAAAACAACGGTGCTGCCTGCTTGGTAAGTTGGGCGGCATAATGCACAACCAAATTGAAACTATGGTTCCCTTTTCTGTCCCCCCCCCCCCCCCATCCCAGTAACAGAAGTTTTGGTGGGACTGACTTTACAACTAGACTCTCCACCGTACGACGAATAATCACTCAGCTTGGTCATGATTTCGGCTCACAAAACAAGTTTCGCGCATAAAGGTGATAGTTGGGTGTACAATCTAAACATGAATAATACAAACAATAAAGTAGCCTCGGAAAGGACTGAAACTTTGATTGAAGAAATGCATACACACGGTAAACGTAAAGGTCGAGTTTCAGGCGATGAATTGGAGACTGGGTGTTTGGAATGCTAGAGGAGTGAATGATCTTAAAGTAAGAGAACTACGAGAAACTATGCATGCAAGGAAACTAGATATTTTATGTGTACCTGAGACAAAGAAAAAGGCTTGCGAAAGTAAAAACATAGAAAAGGTCAAGGGGTCGGTTTAATTACGAATGAAAAAGTAAGACAGCATCTTAAACATCAAGGATATGTATCGCCCAGATTACTGTGGGTTAGAATGAAGGTAGGAATCAGAAGATTATTTATCATAGCGTGCTATGTTGATAGTGATAGTGATAGTGACAGTTGATAGTGACCCGAGAGAAGTCAAAGATGCGTTCTGCGACACTTTAAATGATACAATAATTATTTGCGATCAAGGTGAAAGAATAATTCTGCTAGGAGATATGAACGGGTGGGTCGGTGTCCAAAGTCAGGATACAGATACAGAAACAAAATACAGACACAAAAAGAGGAAAATTAAACGACTAGTCAAAGAGAGTAAAGAGAAAATCAGAACAGAAGAAGAGAGGAAAATACAAAACAGCTTTGAAGGAATTATGAAACTATTATATAAACAGTTGAAGGAAAGTAAAAGTACAGAGTTTGCCAGCATGAGAAACAGCAAAGGTGAAATGCTATATGATATCGACGGGATAGTAGACGCTTTAAAAGACTCTTTTAAAGAACTATTAGGAGGTGAAGATATAGGACCACAAAACTGCGACATAGAACATAATACATTAGAAACATTATACATACATTAGCTTAAATACGGTGGCGAATACATACCTCACAGGTTGTGCGAATTGATAAATTTATGTATCGAGACGGGAGAAGTCCCAGACGATTGGAGAAAAGCGATTATCGTACCAATATACAAAAGAAAGGGAGACAAAAGCAACTGCAGCAATTACAGAGGTATCAGTCTACTAAGTACCGTAAGTAAAATATACTCAAAAATACTTATTCGTAGGGTAATGGAAATCACAGAAGAAAATATATGGGAAGTCCAAAGTGGTTTTATGCCAGGAAGATCATGCACAGATCAGATATTTAGCCTAGGACAGATCACAGAAAAAAACTTAAGAGTAGGAAAGAAAGTTTTCTGTGCATTTATTGACCTAGAAAAACCATTTGACAAGGTAAATAGAAGTAAACTTTGGGAAGTCCTTAAAGAGTACGGAGTAAATGGAGGGCTCCTGCAAGCAATAAAAACAATATATAAAGTTAGTAAAGCGAGCGTAAGGGTAAATGGGAAACTGAGTGACTGGTTCCATATTATGCAAGGCGTGAAACAAGGATGCGTTATGTCCTCGTGGCTATTTATCATATTCATGGATAAGTGTCTAAGAACTGCACTCTTCGACGAAGAAGGTGTAGATCTCCAAACACGTCAAGGTACGTGGGTTAGCTTTCGCAGATGACAAGATTGTTATAGCAAAATCAGTCGAGGACTTGCAAAGAATGTTGAATAAACTTAATACAAGCATGAAGGACATGGGACTCAAAATTAACGTAGATAAAACAAAAATCATGGTGTTTGAGGGAAAAAGTGAGAAAACAATGTGCAACATTGTCCTAAATGATGAGAGATTAGAACAAGTTGACAAGTACGTATATCTAGGTAGTCTATTCATTAGCGACGGAAAAATAGATGGGGAGTTAGATAGGCGTATAAATAAAGGTAAACAGGTTATCGGTAGAGCAGGGTCCATTCTCACAAATAAAAACATATCAAAAAAAGCTAAAATGGCCATACATAATTCTATATTCGTACCGACTACGGTAGCGAGACATGGACATGTCAAGAAAAGGACAGGAGTAAAATTAACGCGATCGGCATGAAACCTCTGCGCATAATATGCGGGAAAACACTGATGGACAAAGTCCGAAACGAGACAATCCTCAAAGAATGTGGTGCAAAAGAGACAATAGTTGACACATGGGAAAGAAATCAGTTAAGATGGTTCGGACATCTTGAAAGAATAAAAGATGAACGACTGACCAAACAAGTGTATAAAGGCAAAGTAAATGGTAGAATGCCCAGAGGTAGACCGCCGAAAGAATGGTTAGAATCTGTAAATGAGACATTGATCCGTAGAGACATAAGAAGCCATAGAAACACAAGAGCCTGCATGAAAAAATGCATGGACGTGAATGAAGCTAGAGTAGTATGCCAGGACAGAAAAGTATGGCGACAAATAGTTTATAAACAGAGTGACAATAGAATGAATGACGCCTGAAACAAAGACCTTGGATACTAATGGGCCCAAGTGGAGAACCATACATAACAATTTTGTGAGGCTCTTCACTTGGGGTGATCGCTAGAGAGATTGATCAGCAACCTGGGTCGGAGCAGTGTTGCGGAATAAACGTGTCATTTAAATAAATAACACGAGAATTCCAGATCAATCTAAAATATCTATATCTAACACCTATATACCTTATACCTATATACCTAACTATACACCTATATACCTATTTAGCCCCTACCTATCTACTATATACCTATATAGCCATATACACACCACTACTTTCCAACCGAGCAAGTCACGCCTACCCCGAAAGGGAAATGGCTTAATGGTATAATAATAATATGTACTTTTTACATTAGGACCAATTTGGACAAAAATTAAGAGAAAAAAAACGGCGGGGTTTTTGAGTACGTTGAGGTTGAATATTTTCATGAAAAGCGCCGTCATTCTGTCAAAATTGAATTTTTTTCAAAAATTTTCCCCGGATTTTGGGGGAAGAAATGAAGCCATATTACAATCAGAAATAAGAAGGTGAACATATATATTACACTTGGCAAATTATTCTGCGACTTGAGCATGGACTGCCTGTCAGATTTGAAATAAATTCAATTCACCAATCCGGCTTAATTCGAAGATTATGAATTACAATTTATTCGTATTACCGAGTTCATTTCCAACTAGTTTTAGTTCAGATGTCCAAAAAAACTTTTCAAAGCGCGCACTAAGTTCTTAGGTCAAATCGGTTCAATTTGGACATTATCTTCCAAAATGCTTTCGAACAGATCATAGTTGACATAAAGTAATTAATAATTTCATAAATGCCATTATGTATGGTATATCAGTTTTAACAATTACACTAAAAAAGTTAGAATAAATAATGTCAGCATATTGTGCAACAAAAGGGACTCACACACACTTCCTCTCTCTTTCCATTTAATAGTTCATGAAAAGGATTAAGCTGAGTCATTTTGACTCAAATGTTCCCTGAAAGGGAAATGGCTTAATGGCATACATACCAAGGTTAATTTCCTTTATAAAATTTGTATTACATCTCATTTTTTCCAGTTGTTTTTACTATAGTCCAATTTAGT
>CAKNYM010025823.1:0-17610 GCA_932195095.1 Andricus curvator | reverse complement strand
AAATGAGAATCATTTCAATCTTCTGTTGCTGAGATAGAATTTCCATTGTAAAAGTAATGAAGTAAGGTAATGAGGAAATACAACGACACCCAAACCAACTCAAACGAACGTAACCAACAACAATAACCCAAACGAAAGCAACCAACACACCCAAATCAAATGAACACAATCAACCTTCCTAATGAATAAACGTTGAGCACGGACAGGCGGGGTTATCACTCGGCCGGAATGACGTCGAGGATTGTAGACAGTGGAGACTCGATGATATGTAATGTCTACATCCAAAATCGACTGTCGTCAACCAACTGCATTCGGGAATGGTTTTCGACAGTTTTATCACTTTTACTGTCCCGTTGCCAAAAGTTCAAACACCCCGATGGATGGTGAGAGGCAAGGGGACTCACCGAAATTAAGCACCCCGAAGGGAATAGACAACTACTACGTCCGCGTCGTTATTCCTGGGTAGAGCTAAAAGTAGTGTCAACAATTTCATTTTTCGCAATTGCAGCGCCATCTGTCGCGAATCGAAACAAATTTTCCGAATAAAACTTTCGTATTTCGTAAAGGAGAATCTGAATCTGTGATAAAAAATTGGTGTTGCCATTTGAAATTACAAAGTTACCCCCACCCCTGCCTTCTGTGGGGGTGGGGGTGGGGTAAATGTTAGCAAATCTTTTTTCCCCCTTGAAAATAAAAAGTTTTTATTCCAGTCATTTTTCCCGTAGGATGCGTATTTTTTGAGATATTTCGTTGTCTCAAGTTATAAAAAACACCCTGTATATATATATACAAATATACAAAATTGCCTAATCATTAACAAAGATTAGCTTTTATAACAGTCAAAATGACCCTTTTTTTCAGGGCAGGTATATACTCGAAGTTATAAACCGCTCGTCTTCGTGTCATGAAAATTCGACTCAAGATATAAACATTATCTGTCTTCAAGACATAGAAACTTGCCTCCAAGACATAAATTGAAGTCTGGCTCCGCCTTAAAAATGAGATATGCTGAAGTCGCACTTTTCGACTTCAGCATGTCTTGATTGGGGGCAATTCAATTCGAAACCAAGTCGAAGAATTTATACTCGGGTAGTACACCGTAAACATACTTACCTCTTCAGCCGTAACATGGTGAACATGATTGATTGCCACAATTTTAATGACATAAGTGCAGAAGATAAAGACGAGCCTAAAAGTTGCAAATCTTAATTGAAAACCTGGCATCAGTGAAAATGTTATGCAAAACAAGTCGTAGGACTCAATAGTCATTAGAATAAGGGACATCATCAGTGAAATGAGAATCTCGAAACTGAAAATATTGTTAATGTTTGTGGCGATTTTTATCAAGTCCAGATGCGCCTGTCTGTAGAAAATATACAATATAAATTCAAATATTTTATCATTAATTTCCTAGTTTTATATGCAATAATTTTTCTCTGATCTTTACTTCACAGCCCGAACTAGTCTTTCATCATCGTTTGTTTTTTTCCCTAGTTTGAAGATAACAGCTTTCATTGTGTCAATTTTGTAGTAGAACAACTTTGCGTATTGTAGAGTATGCGAATCACATCCTGTCAATTTGCGCAGTAAATTATTCAGTCGATTATGCTTAAAAATCTGAATACAATTACGAAAGGAAGACCTAATACAAAGTAAAATGCAATCGATTTCAGAACTAGCGTTTTGAAATTGAATACCATTGATGAACCAAGAAGAAGAAGCGCCTCATAAGAGACTAGCATTGTTATCAGAATTGCGACAGCGAAAAAACATATTTTAAAGAATCTACCATAGTCCTCCGATATTCCAAGTTTTCTCAGTTGTTAATCGACAGTGTTGATTTCTTCCATCGATATTTTGAATTTCTGGAAATGACCATATCTTTTTATGTAATATTCTAAGATTATTTAAAAAGAAAGTCTTAAAAACTTACTTCTCTGATAATTTGTTCCATGATAATTATGATCAAGTTGAATAAAGTATTTCTATAAGCGAATATGTTTAATATTATTTTGTCTTTGGAATCAATCTTACCCCCAAATAGGTCCTCACAAGCTTTTTTGTATATGAACATCGATATTGAGGAAGTGCTGAAGCAAAATATTGAGTATATGGCACTGAACATCTTTCGATGATGACCTAAAGGAAACTCGATAACACCTATGCCCATTATCTAATTGCTGACTGTTATTGGCAAAACAGCAAACCTAATATCTCTAGATGTGTACATTTTTTTATCGGAATAAAAATTTCCTGATGAAGAAAAAAGTAAAGTAAATAAGGTATAGAATTGGAAGATTACATTAGAGTTAAATTAAATAATTTGACTCTTTGTAAAAATAAAATATTGAAGATTCTTAAAGTAAGTTCTAATTACTAAAAGTTGATTGTATGGTGTTAAGTTTCCTATATTGGACTATTCCTACTTTAAAATCATCACTCTTCAGTTTCGTATGCCGCAAAGTGTCATATTTCACGACGTAAAATTTTTACGAAGCATGCTAATAAATAATAAAAGAAGCATGATGAATTAATAATCATTAAATCAATTGTTAATAAGGTTATAGGCATTTGACTTTATTGTTCAAAAGAAGTAGTTAGCATAATACAAATTAAATAGTATGTATGGAAGTACATATATATTGATTTTATTTGTATATAGATATGTAATTTATTCAACAGTCTTGAAAAAGAAGCATCTTTACAATTATAATATTCATGTAACCTAAAAGATATCGGTGGCAATAAAATCCTGGAGGTAAAAGTAAAAATTATACTATAGAATATCCTAGCGTTGTCTAGAAAATACCAGATTTTTAGAGAAAAATATTATAGTTTCCAGAGCACCCCAGAAAATTTTCAAAAAAGTCAAGCAAATTTTGTGAATAGAAAGATATTCGATAAATTCGAGAGCAATATAAAATATTTAATATACTTCAAGAAATCTGTATTATCATTAGAGAATAACATAAATTTTTAACGTCTTTTTCAGACTAAATGGAGCTATGAATTGAAAATTATTTTAACTAATTTTTTCTCCCAGCGGAGTGAAAGGAGATCTTTTTTTCAGAAAAAATTATTTAAAATATTTAATATAATTCTAACAAATTCTAAAATATTCCAGAATAGTTTAGAAAGTTCCATAAAATTTCAGAACTCTGAAATAATTCAGAATATGCTAGAGAAGTCGTGAAGAACCTACCTTAATATAAGGTTTAAGAACTAGAAAACAGTTGCGGAAAACTGAAAACTAGAAAACTAGAAAACTGCTTAATTCTCAAAAATGGAAATTACTTTTTGTGGGATGCTGTTTATTTTAATTTGTTAATTTAATAATTTGATTCTTTAGCGATAACTCATTTAATTTTATATTCTTTGTCTTCTTGATTCAATTTGCAACGAAGCACTAGAATCATGAATTGATTAATTTTCAATTCAATAATTTTAAACTTGTGAAACGTCTTTTGCAATGAATATGTAGAAATTTTCAATGTTGTTGATATGGAATTATTTTGCATAAATAGCAATTAATATTCATTTTTATTTTAATTAATCATTTTATGTATAGTATTAGGTATTTAAGTCCTCCTCCGTTTCATGCAGTGAACAATGAATTGGCATTTAATTAATAGAATGTAAGCAAAATAATTTATCTGCTTTTTAATGAAATTTGTCTGAATGTAAGACTTAAGTTTGAAGTTCACGAAATAAGGCTATATACATGTAGACTGATTTTGTTCAGATCCAAAACAATTGTACTGAATAATTGACATAGCAATTTTTAGGTGTTAGAACTTTAAGTATGTGGTTTACGGTGCAGAATGCTGACGTGATATTTGACTGATCTTTATGCATAAAAATTGCAAATCTCGATGAACTAGGACTTTTATCAATGCAATTTTTTGTTATATGCGACCGATTTGATAATAAATACAGATTTTTTAAATTAAGTTGCAAATTTTTGAAACATCTGATCAGTTACCAAGTCTCATAGTCCTGAATGGCTTTCGTCAAAAATATTGTTCGGTCACTGTACATCATAAATAGGAATGTAACAGCCAGAAAAGATTAGAAATCCTTTTTTAGTGTGCACACATTTTTCAGAAGTATGTAGTTTAATGGTATCCCTTGTTGTATAGTGTATACAAATCTTCATAAGAAAAATACATAGAACTGCGAGGCAGCAATTGACGTATCAGCTCAAAGAGCGTTGTATGAAACGAGATTTTGACTCATTAGAATCTATGTTCACACTGTTAGTTATTTTATTTGAATTATGAATTAGACACCGAGGTTAAAAATAGTGTTTTGAAAGGTTGAAAGATATCTTTTACATTCTCGATATTTAATTAATTAAACAAAGGATGATAAAGGAAAATTAATATCCTGGAATGAAAACCCATAAACAAGAAAGCAGCTAAAGTCTACGGGAAAGCAAATCGCAACTCTAAGAAAGAAGAAAAGTTATTGAAAGAATAATAATTAGGTATTCAAAATAGTTTTAGAAGAACAATAAAATATCTTTAAAAAAGTTGAATTGTTTTAGTGCACTTCCAATCAGTGAAATTTTTATTACGCATACATTTTTAGAGGCTAAATAGTTTGATTGTATAGGTAGTAGATACATTTTATAGGCAATATACATAAAACCCCGACGCGTTGATTACAAATATGTTCGTCAAAATACCGCAAATGTTAATGTCAATAGACTACGTTTTTCCAATATAATCCAGTTTTATCCGTAGAAATTATATTTGTTGATATTTTCATGGCCATGTTCTTATACAGGTAGTTTGTATTGATAATTGTATGGCGCTGAGAAATTTGTTCCCACATTATGATTAATTAGAAAATATATCTACTTCCTCATAGAGGGGGTCCCCCGACCACCATAAAAATACAAAAATACATATTTGTTCATAAATTCGTCTGTAATGGAAAAGTCTTTTTTATTCTTCCATGAACTTTGCATTATGTTACTGAAAAAACATTCTACTGAACAAAACAGATTTTTTGAATATTATAAATGACCATAATTTCCTTACGCTTCAATAAAATAAATTTATATTATAGGTGAATTGATTAATCTCGTGAAAAGGAATCCTTTCTATTTTTAATCAACTTTGAAATATGAGAATGAAAAAAACTTTACTGTTATTTTATGGACAAATTTTTTTTAGGCATAGAGAATTATTAAAAAAAAAATAAAAATAACGGAAGAAATCAAATATATTTGAATAAATTGTATTTGGTAGCTTTATTTTCAAATAATCTACTCCATTTGTATTGATTGTTGGAAGAATTGATTTTTTGTCTTCCTAAATCCGTTTGAGTGAAAATTTAACTAATTTAACTAATGGAATTGTAGGAAAATCAGATTCTTATTTTACAAAAGTCAATTAGTGAAAATATTAAATAATTCTAAACTGCTTTAGGTTACTAATCCATTTGTGTAGTAGTAGTAGTATACCATTAAGCCATTATACCATTACCAAGTGTAATTTTGCTTTATAGATTTTTTCATAATAAATTTTAGATGTGACCTAAACGACTTCACGTGTGTAAGGTGCGTGCTTTTGTGTAAGGTAAAATAGCTTAACTCTGTAAATAATTCCAATTCTTCCATTTCAAAGCAATACATTTTAAATACATTATGTTGGTAGAGTTAAGATGGCGTATTTCCAAGTGTTAAGAAAAACGTGAAACGTGACATTTGTAAAAAGTGACTTGCCGCACTTTCGACATTTTGAAGTGGACTAATGATGTTTCTCAAATGAAAGATGCCACATTTTATAACTTGCCGGATTTTTGTAATGTTGATGCGGCCTTACAATTTTTCCCAAATGTGGCTTGCCTCAAATGTGACATTGTCAAATGCAACTTGCCACAAATGTGACACGTCGCAATTCCACATGGAACACTTTCCGAAAAAAAGCAGGTCTGTCTCAGGTTTTTTCAGGAACAGCATAGGTCTAATTCTGGGACAAGCCTGGTATTTTCGGAAAGTGTGCTATGTGGGAATGTGCCTTGCCACATGTCACTGAACCCAACGCCTGCTGAACTTGCAGCATATTTAGATAACAAATCAAAATCTTTGGCTTCTCTAACACCAAACATATATATTTCAAAACCTCCAATATACTAAACATGGAGATGATCGTAAACATGGGGTCATATTTTGGCGCAAACTTTGGCAACACTTCTCAAGCTTTAGTTCTGTCAATGTTGCCAATGAACAAAAGTGGTTCGTTACTTCTCACATCGAATTCCAATTCATTTTTTTTAAGTAATCTGAAATAATCAATTTAAAACCACCTGGTCCCGTTGATTTCAGACTATTACAAAAGCAAGTTATATTAGAAGGACTATTCACTGAGAAATCATGTGAATGTGGTTTCGAAAATCGCAAGGAAATGCTTTGGAAAATCCTGCATTTCCAGAGCAGTCACTCGGGAATCTCGGCGGTCAACGGAAATCTCAGACATTCTTGTTTGTACATGAAGATGCGTTCACTCGATTCGGGTTGAGTCATTCAACGGTCATTTTAATCAGTTATGTGCAATCTCGAGATTCACAAAGGCATAATTTATGGACTGCAGCATTCATGCTTATCTGATTTCCTCGGTCGTGTTCGAAGTTATTGAGTAAATTGGTGATTTTTTTACATTCGGGATGTGACGTCGACGTCAGAAAATAAGTTTTCCTGTATATACGAATAGTGTTAGACTATTTGGTATACAGGGAATGGAAGGGCTCCGTGTAAGGTGGAGAGTGAGAAAGACAGAGGTAGCGAAACGAGGAGTGGGAAGGAGCGACTCTTGGGGGTTGGGGTACTTTGGTATTCCAGTGATGGTCTAGGCAGCATTGCATCACGTATGGCGAACTGGGCTATAACGTAGGTCGTAGGCTGTACGTTTACAGGAAGGTATGGATACTACGGAGTAAGTACCCCTAAGTCCGTTCAGTAATGTAGATCGTTCTCTAAATTGCAATACTCTTGATTCCCCTGAGCGATTGTCATCCCAGAGTTGGCTCAACTATGAAACGTATGTCGCAAATGTCCTTTCAATTCCCTTAACCAGCATTTGTTTTCACTTAAATCTGTTATCGTACTAACACGGGTCGATGTAGTGAAATGTTCTGAAATAATATACAATAAGAACAAATTATATGGAAACACTTACATGCCTCTCCAGAACTCAACAATTTTTTCATGTAAAATGAGTATAATAACCTCTGAATGTTCTCTGCTACTTGTTTCCTCAACTGCCAAATTTAGACATTAACTTTTTTTTTGATAGATTTGATTTTCTCAACTAATCAGATATGAGGATAAAGCGCAAGGGGAGAAAGATTTTTAATATGGTGGGGGAACTCACTTAACGCGAATCCCAGTCCCAGACTTTCGCGATAGGTAGGATGGTACTGTATTATGAAATAACCCATATATTTTTGCGTGTCGAAGTGTGATAAAGAACATGCTAAAATTAAAAACTTTGCAAAGAATAGGAGAAAAATATTTCAGAAATAAGGTCACGCAAATATTATTTATATGAACCGAGAGATTGAAAATATGTATTATCTTTTTACAAATATTTTGACAGAAACGACAGAGGCTACGTGTTAACCATCTAACCAAAACATACACCCTCCGATTATTGTGCTTCAATGTCATTGGTCAAGGTGGCCACTTGGAGAAACAGCATTTTCTTCAAAACTCGAGTTAATCCCACCACTGGAGATGCCGAACCTGTTTATAATTTGTAATGCCGTGGTTCGTTTGCAAAAATTTATAAATATACAGACAGATAGAGTATTGTTCGCGCTAATAAGGATCATCCATATCTACTTAGAAGCTTATATTAGCACGGATTCGAACTGTAGGGTCATCTCCTAATTGCATTTCATTCGTCTTCTCACAGAGGATTCATATTTAAAAAATGTCCACAAATCAAAATCAGGATATCGTAAAAAAAAGTAAACGCCATTTGCAATGATTGACTAAATTAAGAAGCATATGTAGAAGATTGGAGGTTGATTAAAGAAGGTAGGGTGAATAGTGAAGGGTTTACCTTTGGCGGTTCTGAAAATTCATCAGCTAGCAATTCTAGTAAAAAATCATCCTCATCTTGTCGTAATGGACTTTCCTACTTTAATATTGGGATGCGATAGGTTAGTCCCTGGTTACGAAGGGAGTGTCGGGGTGTTAGTTTCCTGGTCGGATATTAGCTGTCACGCGGCTCACTGGACAGGACACTAGATATACGTATACGTACAGAGGTAGTGTGAAGTCCAGGTATAGTAGGCAACCAACATTGGATGCTTGCCACTTTTATGTATAGAAAAGTCTGATCACACCGGGCGTTACGGAAGCACGGGATGGTGCGCCGGAATTTCATGGTTCGACATCGTGAAAGAAAAGTAATAGCTCGAGAATTCTGCCCGAACATGACCGACCCAGATTGCGTTAGTATCAAACTTTTTTTGTTACAATTCATCAAACCGACTTCACCAAGCCTGTGATTTCCTCTCCACATTATCTCGACACAAGCTCCTTAGACCTATTTGACAAAACAGTAATTTATAAATCTCTGGAAATGTACCATTATATTATTCCAACGGTAAACAATAGGATAAGTCAAAGAAACAATTTTTACTTTTAAGTATACAACTGATTTCAAAATTTCCAAGATTACAAAAGATTTCAACGTACCTCTACAGATTTCCAAATATGTCAAGGTTTTGGAAAGATTTCAAGATAGGGTCATCGGTGCAATATTGTTGACCACCAGCCCCAAATGATCAGCCACCAAACGCCACTAAAAAATAATTTTTGAATCATAATAGCTGAAAAAATTGGATACCTTGAGATCGTGGGGAATCTTTTTATTGACAAAATCTGTCATTTACGAAAATCGCATAATTTTTTAAACGATTAATTTTTGTAAATGCAAATTTTGTTCATTAAAAAGATTTTTGTCTCTATTAAAAAGCACCATAAATAATAGCATAGTGTTTTTTAAAGCACATCACGATCTAAATATTTACTATCAAGACGTTTCATTTTCTGCTCATAATAGTTATAATTTCTTAACAAGTTTCAATAGTATAATTAGAAGTTCTTCAATTTAAACATTCATAATTTTCCAGTTTTGAATGTCTCAATTTTGAACGCTTGAATATAGAATTAGTTAATTTCAAATACATCTAAAATAATAAAGGATCCCGGAAAAAATGTATAAAAAAGGTCTTTCGGACAAAGTTCATTAGTTCGGTCCAGTTCGGTCAGGTTCGGTTTTCTGACGCTTTAGGTGATACTCATTAAAATTCGTAATGAGACCATTTCACCGAAAGATTTTTTCTACAATATATACATATATCAAAATCTTACACATTTCCTTATTATGGCATGCAATTTGGTTGGTTCTTAATTTATCAAAATGTTAAAAATTTTAATCAACTAGGTTTTAAGCAACATAGTATGCGAAAAACTCTGAGCACTCTATTTCTTTTATGATGCTGATCTCTTTGCATCTCTTTGCATCTCTTTGTATCTCCATGCATGCACAATATCACTTTTCTCCCTGTCCATAGTATAAAAGTATGTTTCTAACGCGACGCAGATCGAGCTGCATGCGATCGAAGAAATGTCGAAAAAGTAATAACCGAATCCAATATTCGTTCCTTTCAGGCCATACGTTGACAAAAAGTGAAATTTTCTTCGAAGACAGAACTGTCAGCAGCAGGGGTGATGCTAAGCTATATTTCCTCTTTGCATTTTCATATACTCTCGGACAACTTTTTCTTCTATTAAAAAAATAGAGGATCCTTGTTTACTTCAACTATAACACTTACTTAAATTCGAAATTTTTTTATGGAAATACTCATGAGTTTAAACTAGAATTTTAGTTTGTTTCCTAAACAAAAATCTGTTTTTATTTTTTTAATTCTAAATTAATAATTATAAGAAGCATCTGGAAATGCAATAAATAAAGGTAAATACATTATTCTAAATTATCGCAAATATTTTCTTTAACTCTCTGAAAATTATGTCGTTAAGTTTTGACATTCTCATCTCAATGAGAAGGTATTAGTTTTATGTGAAAAATGAATTTCGCGGATTCCATCAAATGTCGACGTTTTGAGGCTCCCTGAGCCAGAAAAAATAGTACATACGTTGGTGTCTCTGTCTGTTGTTGTTACCGTGGTTGTTGTCGTCTGTATATCGGATAACTTTTGAAAGACTACTCGGATTGGATTGTGCTTTGGCACACTCTTCGAGGGTGTAAAAAGAAAGGGAGACTTTGTTAGCCAGTTATTTTGGATAAAGATTCAAAACGTTAGCGCATTTCGAAGATGTTTCAAACAATTTTTTCAAGATTTAAAAATTCTATGTACGGCTTTTCACTGAATTGGAAATCCTAAACAAATTATCCTCACGAATTTTTTTCAATACAAAGAAAGTTATCAGAGTTATAGCATTTTTAAAATAAAAAAAAAAAGATGTACAAATTCGTTATTGATCACTTTTTGATTTGACGCGTATTTTTTGTTTTATTCGTAAAAAAACAACATTAAAAATATAAAAATAAAATTTTTAGACAAACGACACAAGCTGCGAAAAAAACAGACAAAAGTTGTTCACCCAAAAATGGGCTACAAATTTTTCATTGATCATTTTTTGATGAGAGGCGCAGTTTTTGTTTCAATCGTAAAAAATTACATTACAAATAAACAAATTAAAATTTTCTACAAGAAGACACAAGGTACAATAAAATGTTTAATAACAAAATTGTTTTTAAATTAGATCTGAAAATTTGCTTTTAGCCTTTTTTTCTCAGAACACACGTTATGAGAATATTTTCGTTAAAGCCGAAGGAGCTTTAACAGAAGGGAATTCACAACCACTAAATTACAGTTATTGATGATTTGACCTTTAATTTAAAATTCCTATGCAAAAATTTTGGGGATGAACAATGACCGAGCGCGTAGCGCGAGATAAATATATTATCGAACGCGAAGCGCGAGATCCAACAGGTTTCAATATGAGAAGAACGATATATCGATTTCGTGGAAAGTAATATGATTTCTAAATTGCAGCGTGAAACGTTCGACAATTATAGTTGCTATTACATATTTATCGGTTACCTCTCGTTTGTTTACTATAGTTTAATCGAATTGATCGAAAGTTCTCCTTCGTTCATTAATCAAGTGGAGGGACGCTGCCTGTGCTCGGAATCGTGATCTGACGTTGAAGTCTTTATATACGTCGAGCTTCCCCTGTGCTAAATTGGCCCATTGCCCTCCCTGTTACTTGCACGTGCTGCCCAAAGCGTCTCAAACAATTTACTACTGTGCAAGTATCAAATTTCGTGATGCAGGAGATCTTATTTTGCTTATATTAGGAAAGTCCTTTCATTAAAAAACTTACTCATCCCGAATTAAAAAAAAACATGATCTATTAAACACTAAACATTTTGCCTAAATTCTTTACTATCCTGTAAAATAATTTTTAATCGCATGCTGTGAACCGGGATGTACGATGGCTTTGTGAAGCTCTTCATCTGGGGTGATTGCTAGAGGGGCTGATTACCGACCCGGATTAGAACGATGTCGTGGGACGAGTATATTGTTTGAATTTATTAAAATACTTATAAGCATCAGGTGAATTCCTAGATTGATCTGAAATCCGTCCCTACTCTTATATGTATATCCATTACTGACCCTTGTCGTACACGGAAAAAATTTATCCGTGAAAAAGTCACGAACTAGTAGCTTGGTCTCGGATATGAGAAAAATTCATCGGATATTTATGTATTTTCGTAAATAACCTGCGAACCTTGAGAAAGATTGACGAACTCGATGTGAAAATTCTAAAATGGTTCATCACTTCTTTTTTACGTGAATAATTACAAAAATATTACGAGTGATTGGGAAAAGATTCTCAGAGCACTCACGAGCTTGCCCGACAAATCTGGGAACTAGACACTAAGTCCGCCTGTACGTGGCCCACACATACACTCTCCCAAACGCGCGGTGCGTGTGTGCGCTCGTATGTGTGCCTTGAGCTCGTCGGATGAGTGGCTAGAAATTTTATAATACCTATTTTGTTTGGCCTCGATGGCTGCGCGTGTTTACGCACTCCTGGTTTATGTTTAGAAACTGGTGAGTCAGCAGTCTTTGAGGGTTCGAATCTTTTGAGTTGCGAATTTAATAAATTAATATAAAATTAAATAGCACAAATAAAATTTTTCCTCTTTATATTTCAGTCTGAAATTTTCAGGAACTGTTCGTAGGAAGTTCGAACTGTTCGTAAGAAACTTCGAAATTTATCCATATATTTCTCATAGAAATAAGGATGTAATGTTTCATTTTTTTATCTCGTATCCGAGACCTAGCTACAAGTTCGTGACTTCTTCACGGATAAATTTTTTCCGTGTATTAATTTCCTATTCTGCGGTACTGTATAGAGGCTAGAACTAAATGAGTTTTCACTTACCCATGGACGAATTTGGCTTAATGGAATCATAAGAATAAAAGAGAATTTTTTAAATCATTCTTAGATATTCCTTTGAAAAAATTGTTTATTTTTTGTGAATTAGGGAATCGTAATAATTTTACGCCTTGAATTGCGAAAAATTAAAATGATAAGGAATAGTTCAAATTTTGAAAAAAGGAAAAACATTTAAACTTACGCTTCCAATTTAAATTATATTATGCATAGAAAGTAGATACATTATTTTAAAAGTGAAATTGATGATTCGAACGGTAAAGTGACAAGCGATAAGTGAATTTATTGGGATTTGAATTTATTCTCACAACTTAAAGCTAGGGGTCTCTGCTGATACTCAAAAGTCTGGAGGCATTCCATTACACAAGTATTCGTACTGGGAGTGAAATAGATTTGATTAATTCCTTTTATATAACCTTAGTTTTTAGAGTTTGGTTTCCCTCAGGAGCAACACTCGTTAATCACGCACGGTAAATATGTTTTGAATGTGAGTCGGCAATTACGCTCGTGCGAAACCTCTCAAAAGCTTAACAAGGCAATATAGAAAATCGGCAGGGTATTATATTTTGTTTTGTTTTTTAGATAACTTTTGGAGCTGAAATATTTCAATTTAAAATATCAGTCAGACAAGATAGCAGTTTGAATAAACATCTTTGCTTGTTTAAAATATATATCCATGTAAATTATACATACATACATACATACATACATAGATTAGCAGTTCGAACTCGAAAGTTCATTGCCTCACTACCCGATTCGGGTAGTGTTTCTAGGTGGATATTTACTACCAATGTGGGCCCACCACACCCACGACGGGCCAACAGCACGCAGGTATTCCTGAACGGTTACCCATCCAAGTACTAACCGCGCCCAACAATGCTTAACTTCAGTGAGCTTACGAGAACTGGTGTTTTCAGCGTGGTATCGCCGTTGTAAATTATACAGGAAAAAGAAAATATAATATTATAAAATTGTAGCCCTTTCTTAAAGATGTGAGTACTATAGTTACGGTCAATCTCAAAATTCATTCAACTTTTATCATGACTTATAAAATCGACAAAAATAGGCCCAATGCTAATTGCTGCGAATTTTAAAGAATAAAGCTTTCTTTAGAAAAAATTGTTTGAATGAAAGCTGCAATTTGTATCCAATCCTAATGATCAAGAGCTGATTTTATTCCTTGAAAGATTCTTTTCTGGACACGAATGTGGAAGACGAGCCGGAATCGAAGCGAAAATTATATTTTTGATTTAAGAAGTAATAAAAACAATTTTTTCGATTATTTAGGAAATTTATGGTAGAATTGCAAAAAAAGAGTTTGTCATTATTATGTGTGTAATATTAGTAATGTATCATTTGTGTCATTCCATGAGAAAAGTTACCGTTTTTTGGGTATGGAGTTACATACAGAGGCATATATCCGGATAAGTTCCTGACATTTGAAGCCCAGAGCGAACTCCCTAGATTAAAAAAATGAGTCAGAAGTTCGAAAGCCCGATTTTCGAGAAAATGCATATTAAGTTGGTGAGTGCAAAAATAATTGTATTGTTTAGTTTTCAACAAAGAGCTGTCAACTAGTTGTGAAGTTTTTGTTTAGTCAACAAATAGAATTAAATTAGTTAGGTCATTTAATTAAAATCCCTCTAATTTTCTTATTACTCATAAAAAAATTACAACAAATTTCCGAAAATTTTGTAAATTTTCGAATATCTGGATATGTGAAACTTGCAGCATGAGTTGAAGGCTCATGCTGCAAGTTTCACACTCATCGGCAATCACTTATTCTGCGCTCTTGTATCACAAATAGCTAAATCTGAATGACTTCAAGAACGATACTGTATCTGCAATTATTAAGAAAGCATGCCCTTATACAAGATTTAGGCACATTTAAAATGTGTACTCATTGCACAATTTAAATACAATTATGAAGATATGTCTATCATTCAATTTTTGTTTCTTTTCACACTCATTTAATACTGAATTTTCTACTGTCCTATAGAATAATATACTCTGTTCTGTAATATATAAGATTATTATTATGGCAACGGCCATACCACGCTGGAAACACCAGTTCCCGTTAGATCACTGAAGTTAAGCAGTGTTGGGCGCGGTTAGTACTTGGATGGGTGACCGTCTGATACTACTGCGTTGCTGTTGGCGGTCGTGGGTGTGGTGAGCCCACACTTGTAGTTATTTACTACAAGTAACTATCCACCTAGAAACACTACCCGAGTCGGGTAGTGTCACGCTTACCCCTTGAGGCTCGCCGAAAGGGAAATGGCTTAATGGTAGGTATATATATATATATATATATATATATATATTACCGAGCACATTTTTTATATTTTGATTTGTAATATAAAACATTTATAAATCTTTCTTTCAGGATTTTTGTTAAGGATTGAGGATTACGTATAAGTTTTGACTAATTTAGAAGGAAAGCAAAGAAAGCGCACAGATTTTCTAGAGACAATGAAGTAGCGAACTAAGCCGCAAAATAAATTGGCATTGAATAAGATCGCAGGACGCAATTAAATTCCGATTGTCTCATCATTTGAATAGTTCCTCCTTCGGTTGTATCCACTGGTATAGTGACTTGTTAATTGATCGTAGACTCCGAGTTTGAGGCACAATGGTCTCTTTCGTTCGTAGTTTTCGCTTGAAAGGAGGAAGAAGATGTCTGAATAACGGTCGATAATATTATTGTTTCAATCTTTCTGTTTTACATTGCAGTCTCTCAGAATATTGAGAAATTTCCTTAGAGGTCGAAGAAAATATCGGTGACGTAGTGATAAAGATCCTTGCAATGTCTAATAGTATCAGTTGTTAATATTGCATTTAAACCTCCAGATTAATTTATCTGTGAAAGATATTATCTCGAAATGCATTGAAAACTCTTGAGTTAGGACTATTTTTTTACACATAAAAATGTAGGTTTTTAAATTTTCATGCCACATCGGCCATATGAAAAGTTTCATGAAACATTGAAAGCTTTAAACATTTTCAAAGTTTTAAATATTAAGGCGGGAAAATTTGAAATATTCAAAAAATGCTATTGAGCATTTATTTCAAACATTTCATTCTGTAATATTATGAATTAATATTAATATGATATCTATGACAAAAATAACATTTGTTCAAGCTAAATCTAAACTTATTTCAAGAAGATACCAACACCAGTGTTTAAAGTTACCTATGCCAGTGTCTAAAGTACCTCATCTCGAAAATGCGCAGCTTTTTCACCAGTGCCTAAAGTATGCCATCTTCAAACTGCGCATGCGCGAAAATTATTCGCACACAGTCTGCTCAAATAAAGTCCTTTAGGCACAATTTAGAAGCATGAAAACGTCAACTTTAGAGGTGGGTGTTGCAAAAATGTTATAATGATTGAAGTTTTGTTTTTCGGGTTTCGTACCCCCCCCCCCCCCTGGCAAAAGAACATAAACGCCAACACTTTTTTAAATAATTTTTTTTCCAAAAAATTTTTTGCACAACATTTTTTTTTTTCAACAATTTTTTTGCATGAAAGTTTTTTTGAACATTTTTTTTTGTTTAAATAAAACAAAAAAAGTTTTAAACATTTTTTTTGTTAAAATGAAAAAAAAAAATTTCAAACATTTTTTTTTAAAGTTTTTTTTTCAAAAAAATGTCTTTACTCCACTCTATGCAATATGAAATTATTATTTTTAGTTACCTCCTTCTAACAACTTTTTCGGACGGGCCTTGCAAAAAATAGTTTGTGATACACGTGCGCATAGGTGATTGGTAACTCGTGTGTGCAAAAACAATAGGCTCATAGTAAACTTAAGTATATATAATACAAACTAAACTTATCTCTATTTTTCAGAAGTTATTACTCATTTACGTTAAAAAACATGTTAAAATAATCCATAATACACGCAGAAAAAAGAAACTTCATATTTACTAATCAAGAAAATTTTATTTTTCACATTTCTGTGACAGTCTTCACATTTCTGTGACAGTCGTCACAGTACTCCATATTTCTACTTAGCAATGGAGGGGTTTTATAATAAATAACACAATTTTGGATGGCACATCTTATTCACAGATCGCGTACAGTTGAGAGTTTATTGGAGCAAGACATGTTTGTGTTCCGCGACTGTTTCAGCTGACTTACGTGGATATGAGGTAAATGCGAGAGCTTTTTGTCGTGTGCCGCGATGGGTTGGACGCGTATTCAAAAGTAGTTACCGAGGTCACCACCTCGGTTACGAATGCATTTCGGAATTATTTTACAGATCGCAACTCGTTTAATCGTGTAGTGGTTAAGACAATCGACTTGCGTGCTTAGGTTTATGCGTTTGAATCCCCCCTGTTTCGTGCGAAATTTTCATTGTATTATAAGTGTTGTCACTCACAAGTACCGAATAATAAGAAGTATATCCGAAAATATATCTCAGAATTAACCGTGTGTTTATTTATTAATTATGTTTTAGCAATATTTTTTACAATTTATAGAGCCATCCAAACTATGGTCTGTACCGAGAACATAAGTTAGATCTGTTTATATTACCCATCAAAGTGACATGATAATTTGTAATTGCAGCATCGAGGAACAGTGAAGAATAGCGACTGGGTCGGTAAAATCTACTGATCCGCAGGTCAGCACCACTTGAAAATTGGTACTGGTAACCATCAATGATAGTCATATTTAGTTGCCTATAATTGTAAAATTTACTGAACTGTCGTGTTGTCCATATACGTAGTTGGAAGATTAGTATATTCAGCTTGGTTTCAGTAAAATATGAGATAATTCAAGATAATTTAAGCCAATAAAACTTCAAAAATATTCAGGGGTTCCCAAAATATTATAATAAATGTTCTACCGTGTCTGCGTCGAGTCTCAGCCGGCGAGCACCGCAGACAGCTAGAATTTTTTGTTTTCTTCTCACGCAGTATATTCTCTCCAAAATGTCAAAAATACTTCTATTGGAGCTCAGTCGATACGTAATTTGATAAGCTTCCTAACGGCTTTTTAAAGAGGATTCGTGCTCCATTTTTGAACAAGTAATCACGTTTCAAAGTCAGCACTGATTTTTAATAGTACTTTCGCTGATCGTACCGACAATTTCCGACGG
>CAKNYM010025822.1:0-16615 GCA_932195095.1 Andricus curvator | reverse complement strand
TCGCTCTCTCGCTTTCTCGCTTTCGATCGCTCGCTCACTCTTCCGACTGTAAATTGGCGCTAGATTAATATAGAAGTAAGGAGATAGATATAAGAGTTGATGTAAATTTTTGTAAATATTTGTAAATAGTAAGGATAAGATAATATAAAGTTTGTAGATGGTCTTGTAAGAAACGGAGGTCATGTAAACCCTTAGGGGACATATTATGAATAAAGAAGAAGAAGAAGATAAGAGCATATCAATACGACAATATTATACTGGACTCATTAATCACATTAAAAAAAAAATAATTTCAAAAAAATTATAACCAAATTTTTTTACTTCCATACTACTGATATTTTTCCTTCTTTAGATTTATCATTATTTTACCAGTTTCCTGGGCTCAAAAAGATAAAGTGTTTTATTTTTCAAATCTAAAAAAATTTCATTTTTTCACCTAATTGGATTTCGAAGTAATTATACCTAACATGAAACCGTATATGTAAAAACTTTAAAAAAATAAGTTAACAGGGGCTGGTGATTCTCCAAGTGCTGTCTGGATAAATAAGAAAGCACTCACAAATACTGTTAAAGGCAATAGTATAATAATACACTGCGATGAAACAATAGATAAAAAGGGACAAGCTGTCTTTATAACACTCTTCAGAATCTTGCCTAGCGAACTCAATGCTGAAGCGAAGCTATTTGTAGGTGGATTGACAATACTCTCCGTCTGTAATGCTCAACAGTGCTCGAAGGCAATAGTAAAAGGAAGTTATTACTATTATTACTATATAAATGATTACTTTTTGCTTATTGACATTATGATCTCTGATATGAATACTAGCAGATGTTATTAACCCATTACCATACTCTAAGCGGTACGCCCGCGCCGTAACGCATTTTCGTAATTTCTGGAAATGCGCTGCTAATATTCATTGGTTGACTTTGATTGCTTCTGGTATTCGTTATTCAGACTATCCAACAGATAGTCCACGTGTTTCTGGTCCCTTCAGTCATATGAATGAAGGGACAGTCACATTTCATCAGTTCTATTTACAAACTCCAAGAAAGAGAATCTATTACACAGGCCCACAAAAAAAGTGTCTTGAGCGAGAGATCAGAGTATGGTATCTATATGTATTTTGGGGCGCTGAATACGAATCTGACATTACTTTTCCCCCAGCACGTTAGAGTTTTCCCCTGGACGCGGAAAATTTCCTAGAAAATCAGTTTTTTCAGGTATGAAATTACCCTTGGTATTGAAATCATCTGCAAACAGGTCAGCATGACATATGTATGTATTTTGTTGAGTTAAATACGATTCTGACATTAGTTTCCCCCAGCACGTCAGGGTTTACACCTAGAGGCGGAAAATTTATCCCGACAAAATCAGCTTTTTCGGGTATGAAATTACCCTTGCTATTGAAATCGTCTGGAAACAGGTCAGGCATCATATCTTTATATATTTTAGTGCGCCGAATACGAACCTGACATTTGTTTTCAACAAGCACGTCAGGGTTTTTCCCTAGGCGCGGAAAATTCCATAAAAAATTAGATTTTTCGAGTATGAAATTACCCTTGGTATTGAATTCATCCGGAAAGATGAATTAAATACCTACGATAATTCCATATACAAACAACTTGCTTTTCTATGAAATTTTCCGCTTCTAGGGGGAAACCCTGAAGTTCTTGTTGAAAACTTATGTCAGATTCGGATGCAGCGCACAAAAATACATGAAGATGTCATGCTCTAACCTGCTTCCAGACCATTTCAATACAAAGGGTAATTTCATACCCGAAAAAGCTGATTTTCTAGGAAATTTGCCCGCATCTTGGGGAAAACCCTGACGTGCTAGGGGAAAACCTCGTCAAATTCGTATTTAGCGCCGCATAATACATATATATATATATATATCATACCCTGACCTCTAGCTCTTTTTTTGTGTGCCTGTGTTATCATTAAAAACGAAAGTGCGGTAAGGATAGTATAGCAGTGGGTTAACTATAATTTTTTTGTATTTTTTACATATATTGATGAAGTATAAAGTAACATTTTATAACGTGAAAGCTGTGGCGTCCGAGAGCGAACCCTACATGACGGCTTGCGTAAATACGTTGCAAGGATTGATCCATTCTAATCTCATACGCATCCCGTGTTGGTCCCACAAACTAGACAAAGTAGCAAAAATATATCCGGATACATTTGTTCGACTAAATAAAATTGTTTCAAAAACAAAGAAGGTATTCAAGAATACAAGGAAACGAAAATATAATTATTTGAACTTTCTAAAAACCAAGTAGGAAACAAATAAAAAGAAAGATCCCAAACTCTTCCCCATGCCGATCATAACTCGTTGACACACCTGGAAAAAGTCATCTGCTTATTGAGAAAAATATGGAGACGACGTTATGGAGTATATTCAATCTTTACCTGACGACATAAAGGCTGCTAAGTATTTCAAGATTCTTACGGGAGCTGATTTACACATCCTTTTAACACAGGCATTTTAACCGCAGTTAATGACCTTCTATTGCGTGTAGAAGGATCCACATATGCGATGGCCCATAACTAGTACCCGAAACTTAGAGACTTACAATCTACTTTCTCTCTGGTTCAATCTGCAGAGAAGATTACGTGAATTGCGGATAAGCACACGGAATCACGCTCACTTTCTTTGCCTGCAAAGAATAAATGAATAGTAGAATATGGAATGCGCGTTGAACGTGCAAAATAAACAATCTCATCGAAACAGATCCAGCCAAACTGCTTTTTGAAGCAGCTGAAACTCTTTCATCATGTTACTGCAATGATCAGCACCGGGCGTTCAGTTAATGAAGACGTGAAAGCCTCAACATTGCTAAAAGATGTGCCGATTTCTCAGTTTATCATCGTACACACTGTTTCCATAGATAATATGAAGACAAGTCTCGATAAAGAACCAAAATCCACAGAGGACATTGTTGTAAAGATCCTAACTAAAATGATGTCTAATTACTCTGACTTCGCTATTGAATGTCTTCAAATGATCTATTTATATGTATTAAATGTAGATGCTGAGCGTACCTGTAGTGCATAATCTGATTTTTTTTTCTCCAAAGCGCCGCAATTTACTGTCCATCAATGTAGAAGTCATGATGTCTTTATATTTTGGTGATGATCCTGACAGTCTATAATTATTTATTTTCGTTCTAAATATTTTTTATCTTTGTGATTCATATAGATATATTTATTTAAGAGGTATTTATATCTATTTCCTTCTTATATATGTGATTTTATAGGTCCTCCTATACTACGTTTTAAAATAAATATTTAATATCAAGGCTAAAAACTTTTTCTTTTCGTTTCTATGAACTTAATAACCTAATAATACCCTTATGTATGACAAAAACAAGTAATATTTATGCCAATATTAAATATTCAAATAAATTATAGTTCTGATTTTTTCAGCACATAATTTCGCATAATCCAGTCTTGTGAAGCAGAATGTCGCATAATAATCCATTTTCCATCGCATAATTTAGAGATTTTCAACAGCAGAAAAAAATGGTCTCTAACAATCCCACGCCAGTTCCTTCTATCTTTACTTTTCTTCCCTGTAACCCTTTGTGACGTGATCTTTTTTTTAATGTAAAAACAAAATATTCACGCTGATCCACTCGACTCATGTTGTACGGGAATCTCACATTTAGTACATAATGTAGATTTAAGAAAATTTTTATTAATCTTTCAGGATTATCTTCCAAACACTTTAAAATATAACATGAATCCTGGTCGACCCGTGCACTAGGTATTAGAATTTTGTAAGATAGGTCCGCGACGTTAGGTGCTGTCACTTGCCTGGTTGTCAAGTGCTATGTCGTTGAACCGAGAAGAAGAATCTGCTGGATTTAAGAATGTCATAAAACTGATTAAATAACTATGAACTCAAACTCTGAACACTCAGCGAGACTCTCTAGCACTAGGACATTCTGTTATGCCTCTAAAGTTGTCAAACAATGTCAGCTGTTACCTGGCTGCTAATCATACATACTGGGTATGTACCATGGAGTCCGCAGTCTGAGACTCCCCGCTGAACCACTAGATGGAACGTCAATGTCTTTTTGGGACTTTTTCCTGCGTGGGCGCTGGGCATCGTTTTCCCGCTAGGCAGTTCTTGTGTGACCATTGTGTTGAGTGTATCAGGAGAGCGACACTGAGGTGTTTTTTTCCTCCAAATTTACTATTTCAAAGAAGGCTGGATTTGCTGAAATAACTTTCTTTATTTAAACCACAAGAACTTCCAAGATTACAGGCGTAGACTGGAGATTAGGTGGGTGCCAGTTTTTCCTTTCGTCTCGGCATCATTCGTAGCGTTGTGTAAGGTCAACCATTGTTTTTAAAAACTTTAAAGTTTATTATTTCATTGAATTAAATTCATTTTTTTGAATTTTTTTTGAATTCATTTCATTGGATTGAACTAATTTAACTTTTCTTTTACATTAAAACTATAAATTCTAAGTCCCCAGTGGCGTCTCCACAGGCGCCTGGCGTCCGGCACTAGATATTTGGTCTGGTCTTTTTTACTAAAATTTTCAGCGCGCGAACTAAAAGCAAATAACCACGTTGAGCTGCCAAGTAACGGGTAAGTAAATTATTTATTTAATTGAAAATCCCCTTACACCTTACTATCACTTGCTACTTTCTTTCTTCTAGCATCTGTTTCACTCAAGTGATTATTCCCCCACTAGCTTTACACTTTCCATTTTCTTCTTTGGCCCCTTGAAGCTCCCATCTGAATCCATTCGGCCATATACTTTTTATTTTTTCTCAATCTTTTTCTACTAACCACGTTTCCGTTAGACTTACTACCTCATAATTATCTGTGTATTTCCAGAATTCGCCGACCTTCTTTTTAATTCCTGCTAAATTCCAAAAAATTATCTTGCACTCCTATATTTTCCTCTAGTTTTATTCTTATTCCTAATAGTTTATGTTTCCTAAACCTCGTTCTTCTCCTTTTTTCCCTCTCCTGTACTTTACACAAGGCGTGACTTTCTCCACCAGTTTTTCTTTTTCATCATTCCATCTGCACCATTCCCCTGCTATACTAATTTTTTGATATCCTTCATTTATTACCTTTCCATTCTCCCTGTCTTTCCTAGCAATTTCTCTTATTTCACGCTGTATTTCCCTTTTCCTGTATGTCGGATCATGATCAATGTAGAATTTTCTTTCCCCCAATCTACTCTTTCACTTCATTGCCTCTGGTTTTGCTTCCCGCCAGCCCATTCTTATTATTAGGATATCTTTTCCTTTTATCCTTTGCCTTTTTACATTCTTCACTTTCCTTTCCATCCGCCACTCTCAATCCTATAATAGTCCGGTTGTTTCTCCTACCCCCCTTTCCAGTTTTTCTTTTTTTTTTCACTTAACTTAATTTACAACACCCTTTAGATTCTTTACCTGCGCCTATTCAATATTTTTGTAAATCAATTTTTTTTTCTTCAATTTGTAGCTCGTCTGCTGTTACGTAAGCTAGAACTGGCAACTTTGTAATTGCCCCTTATTTGTCCAAGTCCACAAGTTCCATATAACTTGTGGCTTGAAAATTCAATTTCAAATTTCAATTTATGACCATTGTTTTTACCCTTTTTTTCTTATCCGCCGGCCTACCTCTCATTTACTTTTCTTGCCCTGCTGTTTTCATTGTTTGTTTCGGTGTTACGAACTCCCCTTCAGACTATGAACTATGCATGTCTTCGCTTTCGAAGACTTCGTCCCTCGCGCTTTCCAATTCCTCTGCACTTTCTCTTTTTAACCAAAAACCCACCAGTGAAGAACCCAGCCTCACTTTCCTATTTTGCACAATCACGACCTTATTTCCCTTAATAATTCTCGACTATAGGGTCATCCACTAATTTTTTTTTATTTTTTCATATTAAAGATATATGCTCTAAAATTACTAATAATACCAGCATAGTGTAAAAAAACTGTTTTCCGAATTTATATTTGAAAAAGAAAAATGTGTACACATTTAAAATTCCTATTTCTGTCGCGCCCATTCCGCCATCTTGACGTGACGTAGCTAGCCGCCAAACGCTTGTAAATAAGCCGGGCGATTCACGCTTTTTTCATAAAAATGTAAAAAAAAATCAGCGCTACCATTGGTGTTTTGTGCCTCAATGCAAGAACACGATAGACAAAAATTCAGGAAAATTATTCATATCTATACCCAAAGGTGAGGAACGAAAAAAATGGTACAAAATTGTTGGTCGTGACATGTGCCCTACCACATCTTTAACGTCAACAGTATATTGTTGCGAAGATCATTTCAACTAAGCAAATATTTTTATTTAAAATAGAAAACTATAAAATATGCTTTTTTGATAACATAAAACCCGTACTTTACTGATATTCAACAGTGTTATATATATGGGATGCCGGAACGTATGTGCAGTAACCTTAAAATCCAATTGCTTATTTGCGCAACAAGTATTATAAAATTATATATTTTTTAACTTTGGAATCATGCTGCTATTTTTAAAAAAGAGTGTCCACTAAAGAGCGAATATATATTTAATTCTTATATTTTATCAAGTGCAAAATCAAAGTATTGAATTTTGAGTTTAAAGCTCGCTTTGTGTCAACATCGTTAACATATATCTATAGTCGATTATTTCGTTTCCTTTCTATTTATTTTATTTAAACTGAAATAAATACGATATTATAATCTTGATAAAATAACTAACTTTAAATTCGATTATACAATACACCGGTTTGAATACTGTTTCGCTTTCACTCCTCGAGTCTCAGCAACATTGAAACTGGAGCACTTCGCACAGAAATCACTTATCATAAGTGTACTCACTTTTGGCAAATTATCCGAACTGGCTTTAACGTATCCAGGCATATTGATACTTCATAAAAATAAACCCTTTTTGCCAAAAAAAGTTGATAATTAATTATTTCGATTGTTTTTATCAAACTGACCATGTATTTTCCTCGGGTTTGACGGTGCGTGACTTCACACCACGTGTTTCAAGCCGTGAGTGCGCCACATGTTTTCTTTTATAAATCGACATTTACGGTGGATATTTTATCACTTTTTAATAAATTATTATAAATTATTAAATAAACTAAATTAAGTTTTAATTTCACGTTTTAATTCTTTGGGAGTCAAAGTTTATAAAAAACTCAACTATAAGGCAAACAAAATTTGTGTGGATGACCCTAATATAGCTTAAAACTTCCCCTTTCCTTGTTTCAGTTTCATTTTCGAAAAATGTACTTAATCCTCTAAACCATGCACATTACGACGTAGCGTAAAATAAAAACCTAAAAATAAAAGACTCTGGGATCCTATTCTTTTCCTTTATATCTAAGAAGCAACTGTGTAAAATTTGATTCCGACTAAAAGAAAAATTTTCTAGCCAATTATGCCAAAATTGTCATGAAGACCTGAAAACAGGATTTTCTTGATTATCCTCAAAATTATTAGTTGTATTAAAAAAGTGTTGAAAAGTTGTACATCTCTATAAAATACACGTTTTTTGTTGTATACATTTTTTTCATTAAAACAACCCTTTTTGAGAAAAATCAAAAAAGGCTGAAAACAATATAAGACCCTTCTTGTTGATATTTTTCAAAATAAGTAGGTGTTAAAAGAAGAATGGTTTTTCTTAAATGGAAACTCTTTAAAGTCATTTATTCAAAAATAAAATCAATAATTTTAAGTTTATGAAAGAGATACCTCTCCAATCAATTTTCACTCTTACCGCACACTTTTCTAATAATTGATTATTTAACAGTCTTCGGATGATGCTAAAGTTTTATGAAATCGCGACTGATCCGCCACGGTGCTCTATAGTACGCTTACTAGCGATACGGATTCGGCAGCTCTGATTACACACACATGCCACATTTTAATTCCCACCCAACTCCCACCCCAACCATTTAACCACATGAGGATGATCTGCATTAACGTCAGTTTCAACTGTAATTTCGTCCTGAAAGTGGGCATAATTTTCCAGGACTTTAGCGTCGCTTTAATGAAAATGAAGCCATCCCTCTGTTCACTCATGTCTGATTTACTTGCTTCAGTAATGATCTTAACGGTTCGTTGAAAAGCTTGCGTATGACACGGGAACTTGTTTAAATATACTAGTGGTGTATTATGTTGTTCATTTGAATTTGTAACTCGTCTGCTGTTACATAAGCTATAATTGCTCTGTAATTACCCCTTTGTCTCCGCATATCATGTGGCTTAAAAATTCAATTTCGGGACGAAGAACTTTCGTACGACTGGTTTAGGCTTCTCCTTTTTTCTCAGCTACGGAAGCGAAGCAGGGCAAAAATAGAAAAGCCTAAAATAGTCACACGAAATTTCTTCGTCTCAAAATTGAATTTTCAAGCCACAAGTTATACGGAACTTGTGGACTTGGAAAAGTAAGGGGCATATATTAGAGAGCAGCCAATTCTAGCTTATGTTACAGCACACGAGCTACAAATTTTAACAAATTAACAGCATACACAACCAATCGATTTAAACAAGTTCCCCTGTCACACGCAAGCGGTTGAAAAACCCGTCAAAATCATTACTGAAGCAAGTACAAACTGACGTAAATCCAGATAATACTCACGTGGTTGGGTGGTTCGGGTAGGTATTGGGTGAGACTCAAAATGCAACTACCTCCTCGTGGTGGGTCGTGGGTAGTTAAAGAAAAGAACTAGCAAAGAGCTGCGTATCTGTTCGGAATGGTCGAATTCAGATTTAGTAAGTTTGGAATCATTTTTAGAAAGAAATTCTATAGAGACTTTAGAGATTTTGTTCCTGCAGTGATCAAACAAATTAATTTTTTTTCTAAAATTGACTTTTGTAAAATTTTGAATGAAAATAAAAAACTAATCAATTAGGCTTTTTAGGGTCTGAAACTGGTGATTTGTATTTTTCATGAAGCACAATAGTATCTAAAATAAAGAAACCTTTTTTTGATCAGAACCAAATTTTACACAACTACTTGTTAGATAAAAAGGAAAAGAATAGGACCCAACGGTTTTACATTTACTGAGATTTGTATTTCACGCTGGACCCTAATGCAAATGCCATCCATGTCATACCAATGTACGCATGCACCCCCCCCCCCCCCCACCCCTCCGATTAAGCTATACTCGTATATCTAGAAATATGCAAGTGCTTTGCAAAGTGTTGAAACTCTTATAAAAATATCAAAATGCTCAGATAATTTCTTTGTAAAGAAAAATATATACGCGGATTAAAAAAACCTAAAATAAAATTAATTTCAAACGAAAATATCATCTGGGATGACAATTTTTTTGAAAAATCTTTTGAGAGAATATCACGCAATTGCAAGTTCTACAAATACGGATAAAAATTGCAGTATTATATTCTTTCTCTTTTATGTTTGTTACAAGGTTATTTTTAATATAATTAACGTAAGACGTAAATATTTTATTTTTCAACGAAATGGTAACAATGGTATTTCCTCTGGAAATAAGTAAAAAAAAAGTCATGACTTGCAGTAAAAAAATATGTTTAAATTATTTTATTTTTTGTTCACACAATTCCATCTATCCATGAATGCTTTTTCTTACCTTCCAATTCTGTCCATGAGAATGACAACTCCAAACAAGTCATTGCATGAGTCTGGAATATCGGTAATTATACAAATTAACTTACGAATGCTTTCCTATTATTATTTTCAATTTATAAGCCACTTTCATTCCACGGATACATATTTCAAAATTCGGTTCTAATAGACAGCAATTTCAGCTCTCTACGTTTTTCGTGGTAAACATTTTCCGTATAATCGGTATTATAAACTTGGGAATCAAGTTTCATTATTGTTTTGTCGAAATCATTATTGACCACAAAACTTGAAGGATTCGTAAAACAAGTTTATAATCTGTGAGGAAAAACAACTAGATTTTCAAAATTATTTATTTCTAAAAAAATTTCAGACAGACTTTCGTATCCTTTGTCGATGTATTAATTCAATATTTCATCGCTACAGTTAAATATTATTATATCGATTTATTAATAGTATATTGTGTATCTAGGAGGCAGCTCAGCCTTTTTACCCGAACGTGAGTTGGCAATACAGTGGACTCTCACAAAGCGCCTTGTCCAGAAAGCGCATTTTTCGCCAAGTGTCTCACTCTTCCATTACCTCTAAATTCGGTAAGCGCAGTGATCGCTAGTAGCAGTGCGTTGTGGTACTTGTTCTCGGAATCGACATGGTTAATATTATGGCCTTGCAGCTCTCACTCTGATGTCGAATTTTTCTTTTTGAACTACTTCTGTTTTCGGCATCGAATTCTTCAAATCGCGGCGGGATCGTGATAGTATAATTTATATAAATATTGGTACGTTGTGTTTTTGCTCGGTTAGTAGACGTGTTGCGCGAAAATAAAATACTCTCGAATATTGTTCATGCTTTCTCGCTCGCACTTCGAATGTCATAATTGCATTTTCAATTTGATATTTATCAATACATGTTTATTTCTCAGCGAAAAACTCAACATACCAGGAATTCTACACGTCCTACGATTCTAACAGGTACACACTTTTTCCGTTTTTTAGGTACTCCTTTTCAACACCCTTAAGGCTCTATTGTACTTAAGAAACACAATCTCATTAAGATACTCGCGCTTCGCGCTCGATTTTTTGCATTTATTTTTATAATTCTCTAACAATGTAGTAACCGTTAGCCCCTAATACCTAATACAATAAAAAAAAATTTCACAAAATTGGAAACCTATAGCCATTTTCGTTTTAATTTTTTTTCTCTGTTTCTATCGTTAGAAAAAATCTGAAAACATTCACAGGACTTCTTCCAATCATTCTGAATATGCATAATTTGTCGAAAAAGAATTGGCGTGAAATTCAAACTCAAAACAATTTTCAACAAAAATTTTCTTCCATTTTTGTGTGTGATAAAACTCAAGTACTATCTCAGTGTTTTTTTTTACCACAGAATAGTCATCCAAAGAGCTATTATTGTGAATTTTTTGAGATTTTTATATTTGGAGGATCTTAGTGTAAAAAATTAAAAACTGTAATTTTCACATATTCCAACTCCTGAGGCCCATTAATACCTGAATATATTCATTCATATATTGTCTGATTTAGTTTTATATTGACTGAAAATTCAATCGTCATCACTGTCCTCATGTATCACAGTTAAACATTTTGTTTTTGTGAATAAACTGCTCAAAATTTCTCCCGATCTGATGATTCTCGACAAATATCAGCCATAAGGTAAATAGTACACTACCGTCGGAAATTGTCGGTACGATCATCGAAAGTACTATTAAAAATCGCTGCTGACTTTGAAACGTGCTTACTCGCTCCCAAAAGGAGCGAGAAATTTTATTAAAAACCCGTCTAAAAGCTCATTAAATTACGCGCCGAATAAGCCCTAATAAAGATTTTTCTATATTTTGAAGAGAATATACCACGTGAGAAGATTAAAAAATGCAAGAATTTCTCGAATTTTGTACCCTGCCTTCAACTTGCGGCATGACCTAGGAAAGTTGTAGCAAAAATCTCACATTCACACCACACAGTGTTTAAGGTCTTATTTTTAATTTAAGCCAATAAAACTTCAAAAATCTTCACGGGTTCTCAAGATACAACTAGAAATGTCAAAACGTGTCTGTGCCGAATTTCAGATGCTTTAGCAGCAAGTCTGGCCATCTGGGGTGATCGCCGACTGAGGCGCGAAGCAGATATGCTTGATCATTTATCTCATATCTTGAGAATCCGTGAATATTTTTGAAGTTTTATTGGCTTAAATTAAAGATGAGATTTCACAGATTACGTCCTGTCAGTTTCAGTTTTTTCCATCACAACACGAGTTGAAGTTAAGAAACAAAATCTGAGAAATTCTCGGTGATCACAGCTTTCCCGGTCGACATCAGTAATCGCCGACTGAAAATTGAAGTTTGAGACTTGGACATTTTAAGACTTATGACCTAGGTCATATCACAAGTTGAATGATAGGTACAAAATTCGAGAAATTCTTGCATTTTTTTTAAGCTTCTCACGTGGTATATTCTCTTCAAAAGGTGAAAAATATCTCTATTTGGGCTCATTTGACGCGCAATTTGCTAAGCTTTCTAACGATTAAAAAAAAAAGTTCTTTCTCCTTTTTTGAACGAGTAATCACGTTTTAAAGTCAGCAGTGATTTTGAATAGTTCTCGCTGATCACACCGAAAATTTCCGACGGAAGTGTACTATTTAGCTTATATTCGATATTTGTCGAGAATCATCAGACCGGCAGAAATTTTGAGTTTATTCACAAAAACCAAATGTGTAACTGTGATAAATGAGGACAGTGGCGAGGATTAAGTTTTCAATTAATATGAAACTAAATCAGATATATTAATAAAACTTCCAAAAAATTGCAAAAATGATAGTATCACGAATAATCATTTTATCTTTTCTGCTTCAATGTATATGTGTTACAAGGCAAAGTATATAATCCAGGCATTATATATAATGCCTGGCTATTTCAGGCAAAGTATGTAATCGAATACATATTATATACATTGCCTAGGCATTTTATATAATTGCTAGGCATTATATATAATGCCCGGCACGAGATAGGTGAAGTATATAATCTTGATTTTGAATATAATGATGCAGTACAAGAAGGGAATGATAAATTTACGAACACTTATAGAATTCAACACACGTTTAATTGCTATTTATTAAAAAAAACTTATTAAATTTTAAAGAGATTCGTAACAAGCGATTTTTTTTAAATTGCTTTATTTCTTATTTAACAACAAAGTTGAATTTTTTTAAATTTTCAAAAGTGCCATTTTTTAAAGATTTTCACATTTATAAAAAAAGGTCTGGAATCAGTTCAAGAATAGAGTGATCTAAAGTTATACCTGTACGTCTTGACAAAGTGGGCGGAGAGCGTCTGGAAAAGTCCTGTTTGGTTGTCGGCAAATTTGTATGGCAGCTTCGAGTTTAATTACATACCAATTTGAAACTAATTTAGATTAAATTGTAAATTTAAATTTAACTAAATTGTCATTGGAATAATATTTATTCATTACTTGAGTTAGGTCTGACATTACTTACAATGCCCAGGCAATTCGTGAAATAAGCATTTCCATGTCAAATCATGAAGTTTAGCACGGATTTCCCATAAGGAAAAAATACATTTTTGTAAATTTCATTCAGAATCGTAAATATTAGGTAAATCAAGTTGAAATTCAACATTTGTCTTCACAATTAGCCATGAAATATGAATAAAAACTCATTTTTAAAATATTCCCCCCATATGTTTGTTTTGAAGGATCCCAAAAAAACCTTGCAAGTACAAAATTTGGTTTTGCGAGTTTTTGGCGCTAATTATGATTTTTTCGCGGTTTTTTTTTAATTCAAATAATTTATAATACTACTTTTTATTGATAATTAGATGTTTACATACATTATTGAAACAATGCATTATTATCAACTGTTCAGTTCGAGCGAACCAATAATAAATTAAAAACAAACATAAATGTTTTATCGAATTACTATTGTTTATAACTATCTTTTTCACTAATGCTATTTAGTTGCGGTTTTTTTCTAAAATTTCTAACTTTTTGTTCACTTTTCACATTTGAATTAATTATTACCTGACTCTAAGTACAAAGTGGACTACAAGTTGAAAATTTAAAAAAAAACAGCAACTATCTAGCAGTACTATAGGAGAAGATAGTTATAAACAATAACAATTTGTTAAAAAACATTAGATTTATTAAATTGCATCCATTATTACCTCACACTAATTGAAAGGTGGAAAAGATGTTGAATATTTTAGAACAAAACCACAACTTTCTAGCATTATTCAAAGTAATATTATTAAAAATAATACTAAATTGTTGAAACAAATATTTTTGTCAACTTGAATTAATTATTACCTTACTCTAACTGAAAAGTTGAAAATAAGTTAAAAATTCGGAAAAACCGTGACTTCCGAACTCTATTTAGAGTGAAAATTCCTAAAAACTACAGGGTGTCCCAGACTCAAGTGTCCGGATTTATATCGATGTATAAAAATTAATAAAATAAAGAATCGAAAATTCCTTTTCCAAAAATCAGTTGAAGTTTCAGTTTTTGAGTTATAAAATATATAGGCTGGACCAATCAGGACTGCCGCTCACGCATACACGACTGTTTATACGATGCTCCTGATTGGTCTAGCTTAATTACTTTATAAGTCAAAAACTAAAACTTCAACTGATTTTGAAAAAGGAATTTTAGATTTATTTTATTTTTTATTTGTATACAGCCATATATGTCCGAACACTTAAGTATGGGACACCCAGTATAATAAATTGTTTAAATCGTTTATATAAACATCTCATTATTAATATAAAGTAATATTTCATGCATTATAAATGATTAGCGGCAAAAACTCGCAAAACCCAATTTTTCACTTATGCGATTCCTTGGGACCCTAAAAAACAGACTTCTGCGGGTGATATTTAGAAAATAAGTTTTGATTCGTATTCGAACAAATGAAAATTGAAGAAAAATTTCCAATGTATTTTTAATTATTTCTCGAAAACTAAGGAAAGTGGATTTTTTTTCAAAAATTGAGTTTAAATATTTGTTTTTAAAAATCCAAAAACTTATTAAATTTTAGTTTTCAACAAATATATTTTGTTAACTGCGAATTATTAATATAAATTCATCATAATTTGATTCGCGATTCAGTAAGAAATAATACAACTAGATAATAAAAATTACCTGACAGCTGGGTAAAATGAGATGTCGATTACCTAGCAGTTAGGTAAAATTACCCGAACTGTTAGGTACAGTTTCAATCAAAGAAAACAGAGTCTACCTCTCCAAATATGTGAATTCTACATCCCAGTCATGTAAAATTTCGTGCGCCAGCAAAAAAAAACATTCTTGCTACAACTAGATTCTGTGGAAGGTCATCCACTACTACACACAAATACTTACACATATAATACAATTTATAAGTATCTTGTTGGTACATATACACAATTCAACTTAAATAATTACATTAAATTACAGTACATTACGTAGAATATAATCGCAGGTTTTTAAATATATTAACGCTATTAAAAATCGAAACCGCTACCGGCGGATTTCGAACCACCTAAACCACGTCTAATGGGTTCAATCCCTAACAACTAAGCCTCACGGCTAACCTAACACATGGAATATCATGAACAAAATCTATAAAGGCCATAAAGTTAAAGTACAAGTACGTCAGGATCGTAGAAAAATTACCTGATACCCATTTCATCGGAATTTTTTATATTGTAACATCTTATTAATTGGCAGGCTTATAAAATAGTAAATGAATGAAAACATCGTTCTGTTAAAAATTATATAACATTTAAAATAAAAATTTTATTTAATTTTTGGATTTATTATTGAACAGTATAAAGTACGACACGTTGTAAATTGAACAATTCCGAAGTTTGAAACTGTATCATTTTTTATAAAAAAAATTTTAAACTCAAAACCTTAAATCGTTTATTGTTTAGTCTTTTAAATTTTGCATGGTGTACATACTTATGCATGCTTCGAATTTCAATTCATGTAAAATTCTTGAAAAGTATCTATTAATGCACGGATCTTTGATCAGACGTTATTTCATTTCGTATTTTTTAATGACAAACTTATATGTGTTTTACTAAAATAATAAGCTTTTCGATTTCAAGTGCTGAAAATTGCAATCTCTTTTATTAAAATCTATTCACGTTTGAAGAATTTGTATTTAAAACTGATAAGAGTTCTACGTTATGAAAAGATTTTATCCTTAAGATTGTCTAATAATGTCGGTGTTACTTTTAAGTTACTGAGGGTGGCCGGTGTCCCAGGAAACCGGGAATTTTTTGTGAATGGGAACACCAAGAAATGACAGAGAATTTATTTTTGGTAGAAATTTGACAAAATATTAGCAAAAAAAATCTATACAGTTTTGAAAATTTAACCAATTAAAACTTAAAAGGGTTTGAATTTGAACATTTTTGAGAAAAAAAGTTTTAGGTTGATCAACTGTAAAAATAAATCAATTATTGACTTTTAAACCTGTACTGTAGTTCAAATGTTAAAAATTGAACAATAACTGATTTTTTGCAACACCCACCTCTAAAGTTGACGTTTTCATGCTTCTAAATTGTGCCTAAAGCACCTTACTTGAGCAGACTGTGTGCGAATAATTTTCGCGCATGCGCAGTTTCAAGATGGCTTCACTTTCGAGGTGAGGTACTTTAGACACTGGCATAGGTAACTTTAAACACTGGTGTTGGTATCTTCTTGAAATAAATTTAGATTTAACTTGAACAAATGTATTAATGATTAAAGTTTTGTTTTTAGGGTTTCGTGGCCCCCCCCCCCCCCCCCGGGAAAAGAGCCTAAACGCCAACATATTTTTTAAATAATTTTTTTTCCAAAAAATTTTTTTCAACAAATTTTTTTTCAACAATTTTTTGTAACAAAATTTTTTTTGTCAGAACATTCTTTTCAAACATTTAGGAAAAAAATTTGTTCAAACATTTTTTTTTAAAGTCTTTTTTCAAAATAATGTCTTTACTCCACTGCAGCGCTTCCCAAACTACTGCCGACGGTCACGGCCCCGACCGCGGTC
>CAKNYM010025810.1:0-44159 GCA_932195095.1 Andricus curvator | reverse complement strand
AAAAAAAAAAACTGAAAAATTGAATCAATAAAACTAAAATATATTTCAATAAAGTATATTTTTTTCTTTTTGAAAAAGCTATCTGTAACCTCCATTCAATGATTTTTATATCTCTAAATTAGCTATGTGACGTCATGAGTTTCATACGTCATACAAAATCGAAACTTCAAGTCAATATTTTTGGTCAATAAGAAATTCGGAGAAATTAAATAAGTTTTAATCCAAGTTCAAGAAAAATTTCGGTGAATATTAACATGTGCCATCAATGCAGTTTACTTCAAGTAAACTCTGTTTTATAAATCACCTCTGGATTTGCCCATGAAACACTCCATAAATAGAAAAAATACTGGAAGTTTCGGCAAAATTGTCTAATACCTGTTGGAGATTATATTACAATTTTCAAATTACCTTGCAGATTATTTATCAAACGTGACGTCCTCGACCCTGAATCATGTGATTCTGTAAGACAAAATATAGAGATTTTTGTTAACAAATTTTTCCAACGAACCCAAAAGTTAATTGTCGAAATAAATATGCCCTCGTTAATTGTTTTTGCTGTATAAAGAAGATCGAAAATATAGAAGTTTTAATTTTTCATATTCCAATATAATATCAATTTAATTTTATATAATAAGTGCACAGAAAAAAATTTTAGTTTAAACAAAAAAAAACTGTATGTAGTTTATTATACTCTCTCCCTTTTACGGGTTTGAGAGTCTTGAAAACAAAAAACCTTTACAATATCATCTCCTCTCCTTGCAATCCGTATTCTTAACCTATCTTTACCCTACTTATATTAAACGGAGGGTGAAACGGAAGCCCTAGCACTAATCTCCCACTCTCTGTGATCCCTTCTCCTTATAATTCCTACTGTCCCCACATGTGTCTTTCTCCTTCTCTCTAACACAGGGCCTCAGCACCTCTTTACCCTACACTACAACATTCCCCCTACTCTACTTTACCTTTCCGCTTCTCATTTCGTATCCACACAGAACATCCTTCACACAATTGCCTTTCTCGCAGTGCCCTAGACTCCTCTTTTTCCTCCACCAACACTTTACAAAACATACTCTTCCACTGTGCACCTGGCGCCCCAGCCTCCCTTTTTCTCACTCAACATACACCTTTGCTCTGTTTTTCACTCCCACACTTATTCTTGCACCCCACCCTGCTCCTCCGTTACATTCTTCTTCCTTTCCTGCTCGCCGTCCTTCTTCTTCGCCAAAGTAATCGTGCCGGATACCACCATCTCTCCTTTCGTCTCACTCCAGTGCCAGATCGTCTCCCCTACCTTCCCCTCATGAATCTTAGCTCGACTTCGTTCCCTGCCAGTTCCACTCTCCGCTTCTCAACCATTCTTGAATCTCCTCTTCCCTTTCCGTCAAGTCTTCCTCCATCCACAAGCCTGTGCCTCTCAATTTTCCTTTGACATTGAGCAGGTCCCTTTTGTTCTCCCATGTCTTTAACTGAAGAAGCATCCCTCCATCCATTTTCTTGGATTTCTCAACTTTCGCCACCACCTTAGTATGCGCGGCCAAGACCCGTACCACATTCGTCACCTCGTTTTCGTCCTTGCTGATTCCCAGCACTCTGAGGTTCCTCCTTCTCTGCGCTCTCTCTTCCTTTTCTCTCTCCCACTCTTCTGGTGTTAGCTTTTTCGGTAGCTTCCTCCATGTTCTCTCTTCCTCTTCCGCCTGGCATCCAACCTTTTTCGTTTCTCTCTCTTCGTTTCCTTTCTGCAGTCTCTCCATTTTCGCGCTCAGCTGTTCCAGCTTTTCCGCCAGCTTGTTCAGTGCCTCCTCAAAGTTTTTTCTATCAATCTCCCGTTCACTTCTCATGTGCGCTCTTTCTATCTCCCACTCCCACTTCCGTGATAAACTTGTACTGACTCACTTCCAACATGTCCGCCGCTTGTTCAAATTCCAGTTTTCTCCCTTCCTCCCTTCCTCCTTTTCTCTCTTCTGCTTCTTCTCCTTCTTCTCATCGCCCATCTCGCTTTGATCGTCGCTACTGCTCAAGTCAAAGACAAATTCCTTTCTTTCTTAGTTTTCTCCACTCTCCACTAGATGGCACCAGCCTGGTTTCCCCTCTCGGCGTCCTTCCGGTCCGACCCTAACCTCACTCTCGGCGTGCCACTTTTTGTTCCTTCACCTTCACCTGTCTTTTTACCTTCTCTCACTCGCGGCCACTTATCCCAGACACCTTTCCCCACCTTCTCACAACTTCTTTTCACCCTTCCTCTCCCTTTTTCCAACCAAAAACTCGCACTGGCACTTTATTTTCAAAACAACTATCTGTGACCTCCATCCAATGATTTGTATACCTCTAATTAGCTATGTGTCGTCATGAGTTTCAGACGTCATATAAAATCGAAACTTCAAGTGAAAATTTTTGGTCATTAAGAAATTCGGAGAAATTAAATAATTTTTAATCCAAGGTCAAGAAAAATTTCGGTCAAATTAACATGTGCCATCTGTACACTTTACTTCAAGTGAATCCTGATTTATAAATTAATAAGTTTTAGATTATATATTAGTTTTTAAATTACCTTCTTGATTACGATGGGTACGTGACGTCCTCGACCCTGAATTATTAGATTCTGTAAGAAAAAATATAGAGATTGTTGTTAACGAACTTTTTCAATGAACCCAAAAGTTAATGGTCGAAATAAATATGTCCTCGTTAGTCGTTATTTTTTGTTCTATAAATGAGAACAAAAATATTAACGTAGGTTGTCGATGTAGTGACGGTTTTCAATCTACCCACTTGAAAAAGTGGACGTACAAAAGGACGTAAAAAAATACGTATAAAAGGACGTACAAAAGTACGTTTTTGAGAAAGTACTAGAATTGTCAGAAATTTCACACCTCAGTTTTTCAACGGATTTCCACGTTTTGAGACCCCCTGAAGCCGAAAATCAAGTTTTGGCGATGGCATCTGTCTGTCTGTCTGTCCGTCCGACCGTCTGTAAACACGATAACTTTCAAAAAAAATGAGCGGATCAAATCGAGCTTTGTTATACTTTTTTTAAGTCCTAAAAAAAGAAAAACGTTGCTTTTTGGAAGCCCTACAAGATTATCATAACAACTTTTTAAATATTCTTGCAAAATCAAAAATTCAAATTTTTATCGCAAAAAAAATAATGAAAAATACAAAATTCCATTTTGTGGTCAAACTATGCAAGTTATGTACGCACCTGTTGGATCTGGCGCTTCGCGCTCGATAATATGTTTATCTCGCACTACGCGCTCGGTCATTGTAAATCTCCTACATTTTTACATAGGACTTTTAAAATTGAAGGTCAAACCATCGATTACTTAAATTTAGTGATTTTGAATTCTCTTTTGTTAAAGCTCCTTCGGCTTTAACGAACACATTCTCATCACGTCTCTCGTGAGAAAAAAAAGGTTAAAAGCAAATTTTCAGATCTAATTTTAAAACAATTTTGTTATTAAATATTTTATTGTACCTTATGTCTTTTTGTCCGAAAATTGAGTTTGTTTGTAATGTCATTTTACACGATTAAAATAAAAACTACGCGTCTTATCAAAACATGATTACTAACAAGTTTGTAGCTCTTTTTTGGGTAAACAACTTCTCTCTATTTTTTTCGTAGCTTGTGCCGTTTGTCTAAAACTGTTGTTTACTTTTATTTTTAATGTTGTTTTTTACTAATAAAACAAAAAGTACGTGTCAAATCCAAAAGTGATTGGAAAGGAATTTGTAGATCTTTTTTGTGTGCACAATTTTTGTTGATCAATCTTTTTTCGTATCTTGGATAGCTTAACCGCAAAATAGAATTTTTTTATTTTTCATTTTTTTTGTGCGATCAAAATTTGAATTTTCGATTTTTCAAGAAAATTCAGAAAGTTGTTATGATAATCTTGTAGAGCTTTCAAAAAGCAACGTTCTTCTTATCTTCACTTTTTTCATATCGTGCGTTGTTTGGCTTAAAATGTTCATTTTCTTTAGTTTTTTTGGATTCTGAAAATGCCATAACTCTGATAATTTTTTATTCATCAAAAAAAGTCGTAAAGATAAATTGTTTGAATTTTTGAGTCCTATAAATATCCGTACATAGAATTTTTAAATATTGAAAAAAATGTTCTCAAAAATTTTGAAAATGCTCTAACTTTTTGAATTTTCATCCGAACTAGCTGGCTATCGAATTCGATATTTTATTTCAGGCCTCAAGAAATTATGCCAAAGCTCAATCCAATCTGATCATTTTTTCGAAAGTTATCGTCCCTACAGGCAGACTACAGACAGACAGACGTCTTCGTAAAAATCGTTTTTTCTGACTCAGGGGGTCTCAAAACGTGAAAATTTGATGAAAACCGACTGAGTCAAATTTTGCATAAAACCAATACCTTCTCATTAGGATGAGAATGTAAAAATTGAATTTTTGATGGGACGCATAGTTTTCGTTTTAATCACAAAAAATTATATTAAAAGTAAAAATGAAAAAATTGTGCAAAAACGACAAAAGGTAAGAAACAAAAATTGATAGACAAAAGTTGTTCACAAAAAAGGAGATTCAAAATTCGAATCAAACGACGCAAAATACGAAAAAAAGTCTTGAAGAGCAAAAAATTCAGCGTTTAAACATTCCTACAACATGTCTTTGTACCATTTTTTAAAAGAAATCCTTCTCCTTAATTTATTTATCGAAATTGAACAACAAAACTACCCTTATAACATCGACTTTTTATGGATATACTTCACAATAATCATCGAACTTTTTTATTCCAAGCTCACCTTAAAAACTGCGGAACTTTTTTATAATTACACCTGAATAATTCTACAATTTATCTGGAATGTTTTGGAAATTATACAAAACTCTGTTCAGTTATCGCTTATATCCGCTTCTCTTGGAAGAGTTCTATAAACTTAAAAAAACTTATTTCTTCTGTGAAGTTTTCTTATAAAGAAAACACTCCATAAATAGGAAAAACACTAGACGTTTTGGCAAAATTGTCTAATATTTGTTTTAGATCATATTTTAGTTTTGAAATTACCTTGTCGATTACCACCCAAACGTATACCGCTTAGTAGGCGAGTAAGTGATCCTGTAAGACGAAATATACAGATTTTGGTTAACGAACTTTTTCAACGAACCTAAACATTAATGGTCGAAATAAATATGTCCTTCTTAATCGTTCATTTTTTTTGTATAAATAAGATAAAAAATATAAAGGTTTTCATTTGCGCAAATTGCCTCTGCTTGCCATATTCCAATACAATATCAATTAAGTTTTCTATAATAAGTGCACGGAAAAAAATGTGTAGTTCAAACAAAAAAATACTGAAAAATCAAATCAATAAAACTAAAATATATTTGAATAATATAATCTTATAATAATATAATAATAATAGGACTTCCGGTTCGGTGTGAGATTGAGGTAGACGTGTTGGAGGTGCCGGAGTAAAAGTGGAGGTTTATCGATGAGAAAAGTTGGTGAGAAGTGTTGAAAGGTTGAAAGAAGGGTGAGAAAAAAGGTTAAGGTGTTGTGGAAGTGAAGGCAAGGAAAAGGAAAAGGTAGTTGAGGAGAATTTGGAAAGAGAAAAGTGGCACGTGTAGAGATCTAGGTTAGGAAACCGAACCGGAAAGTCGGGAAGGTAGCGACGCCTAGTGGAGAAAAGCGTAAAGTGGCAAGCTGGTTACGGACATTTGACTCGAGTGGTAAGGAGGGAAAAGGTGGTGGGAGTAGCAGCTAGGGCCAGTTGAGGAAGAGCGGTTGTTCTGACAACAGGTAGTGAAAGCAAGTTAAGGTGACGGGCTAGTGAGAGAAAGTGAGGATGAGCGACGTAATGAGTAACGAAGGGAAAGAAGGAGTCGGAGAGAGCTGGAAGGAGGAGATGCGGAAAGAATTGAGATAATTCAGACAGGAGATGAGAGAAGAGTGAGAAAAGGAAACTGCGCAGGCGAGGCGAGAAAGAGGACGGGATAGGGCAGATCTGGAAGTGATTTTGGAGAAGATGAGAGAGGAGATCAGAAAGCTGAGCGTGTGCCGTAGTATGGAGGTGGGAGCAAAAGAGTACTGTGAAGTGGGATGTCAAACGGGGGAGGAGCAGGGGACTTGGAGAGATCAGCCAAGAAAGCTGAATGAAGAGGAACTGCAGACAGAGAGAGAAGAGAGAATGTGGAGAGGGAGAAATCTTAGAGTGCTGGGGATAAAGGCAGATGAGAATGAAGTGACAAATGTGGCGGGAACACTAGCGGCCTGGATACAAAAGATTCCGAGAATTGAGAAATCATGGAGGATTGAGAGAGGAAGAGTCCTAAGGCTGAAAACGGCGGAAAATAAATTGGAGATAGTCAGAAGCAGCAGCAAATTGAAGGGATCAGGTCTGTGGCTGGAGGAGGACGCAACAGAGAGAGAGGAGATTCAATTTTGGCTGGGGAAGGAGAAGAAGAGACTCGAAGCAACAGGATTGAAGTTGTCAATAAGAAAACTAGAGGCGAAAGTGGGAGAAACGTATTAGCAATGAAGCGAGGACATGGGAGAAATGGAGGTGACAGGAATAGAGGGGAGAGACGGAGAAGGAGAAAAGAAGAGCCTGGAGAGAGAAACCCGAGAAGAATAATGTATGGGAAGGGCAGTGGAGTGAGGGTATAAAACGGGATGAAGGAGAGGGGTCGGTTTGAGAAGTGGGTGAATCAGTGGGGAAATAGAAACAGAAACAGAAGCTAGAGACGGTAAGGAATGAGAGGGAAAGAGTGTACAGAACTAAGATAGGAAATGAGTTTGGAGAGGATGCACAGTATTGTTATCGGGTTATCAACTGTGCATTATAATTAATCAGAGGTGGGTGAGATGGAAGTGAGGAGAAGTGGGCAATTTTGTAATTGTGTAATTTTGTAACTGACGGGTATTGTGTGGGATGAAGTTGGTTGGGAGAGGAGATTATTGTTGAATGGTAAGAAGGGGAGAGGGCTTCCGTTTGCGCTTGCATAGTTTAGGTAACAAAAGTATGTATTGGTGTATTGGTTTATGAAGACTACAAAACCCGTAAAAGGGAGGAGTATAAATAAAGACAAGGGCAATATAATAATAATATCTTATAATAATAATCTTATAATAATATAATCATTGTTTTTGAATCAACTTTTTGCAATCTCCATTCATTGATTTTTATATCTCTAAATTAGTTATGTGTAATGAAAAAAATGTTTTAGTTTAACACTCCATCAATAGGAAAAACACTAGGCGTTTTGGAAAAATTGCCTAATATTTGTTTTAGGTTATACTTTAGTTTTTAAATTACCCATTTGATTATCCGTCGAACGTGGCCTCCCTGGATCTGAATTACTTGATTCTGTAAGACAAAATATAGAGATTTTTGTTAACAATTTTTTTCAACGAACCCTGAAGTTAATGGTCAAAATAAATATGTACTCGTTAATCGTGTATTTTTTATATAAATAAGATCAAAAATATAAACGTTTTAATTTGCACAAATTACACCTGCTTGTCATTTTCCAATACAATAACAATTACATTTTCTATGATAAGTGCAAGGAAAAAAATTAATAGTTTAAACAAAAAAAATACTTAAGAATCAAATAAATAAAACTAAAATATATTTGAATAAACAAATAAAGTATAATCTTTGTTTTTGAAACATATATCTGTAACCTTTATTCAATGATTTTTTTATTTCAAAATTAGCTATGTGACGTCATGAGTTTCAGACGTCATACAAAATCGAAAATTCAAGTCAAAATTTGTCGTTAGTAGGAAATTCGGAGAAATTAAATAAGTCTTAATCCAAGTTTTAAAAATGTACAAAAATTTAAAAGCTATTATTATTTCCACATAATTATTTTCGTTGCAAATATGAACTTCTAGTCTGTTTAGTTGCAATATAAACTGTTAAATCAGTTATAAATTTCAAACCTCTGTCAAAATCATAATATAAAATATTTTAGCGATTTATTTTGTAATTCATTAATAATAATACTTATAAGAAATTCTGTTTCAAATCGCTGCTTTAAACATTTTCAATTTAAATATTTATTCTCAAAAGCATTAGAAAATTCATCATATTCAAGTTGCAAGTTTAATATTTCATTTTTTTAATGAAATTCGAGATATTGATATATTTGCGATCTTATGAACTCCCTCTTTCATTCTTTGTATGATTTATAGTAAAGTAATAGCAATTGAGGTTTTAATAAACAATTTTGTTTCACTTGCATCTGGAAAATTTTTAATCACACAAAATGAAAAACCTGTTAGCTTTTCCTGAGAGGACCTACAGTTTAAGGTGGGTTCCAAACCACCGAAGGCCCGGTAGAAGTACATAAAAAAATTTTCATTGGTACCGGCTCAGGGATCGAACCCCAGACCTCCTAAATGGAAGTGTGACGCGCTATCGTCTGAGCCACCGAGGCTTCTAAATTACAGTTAAGAAATTGAAGAAATAATAAAAATTGATGCTTAAGATTACAAAAATGTACATTTATAATGTTTTCAGTACTAATGAAGATATTAAAGCGACTCAAACTACAAACTTTAACGCGAAGTCGCTGGTTCCAAATCAGATGTTGTATTTTTAAAATTCAAAATGGCGCATTCAATACGGCGGACATGAATTATTAAAAATGATCGGAACTTGATAAGATTGGTGATACTTGTGTTTTTGGGGTCGCTGAATTGAACTCATGTGTTGGATATTCAAAATGGCAGATCCAATATGGCGAACCAAAATTATCAAAAATGTTTAGAAATGTATCGGATTATCGGAAATCGAGAGGACAAAAAATCTAGTCTAAAAAGACGTTAAAAATTTCTGTTATTCTCTGATGATGATACAGATTCCTTGAAAAATTTAACTTGTACCAACTAGCAAAATAATGCGTGTATTTTCTGAAAAAAAAGTTTCTTCTCTCGATCTCTCTAGTAGCTTAATGGGAAAGCACCCGACCGGCAATCAGAAGTTCCGAGGTTCGATTCCCAGCGGAGCGAAAGAAGATCTTTTTTCAGAAAAAAATTAATTAAAATATTGTCTGAATGCCAGTGTTTCTTATTTTTATATTTTTTAAGCTGTTCTTTTTGTTAATTTGAAGTATTTTACCTATTAAAAAAGTTACCAGCACGGAAAAATTTTTTTACCGGTTTTTGCAGTGAAACTTCTTGTAACGTCACGCTCGAGAGTCACGTCACACTCCAGCAAGGTAGCGCCCTGAGCGCGCGTATTCATGGCATTCGTGGAGTTTAAGGAATTCGCAGAATTCAAGGAATTTACGAAATTCAAGGAATTCACGGAATTAACGGAATTGAAGGAATTCACGAAATTGAAAGGAATTCATGGAATTTAAGAAATTCACGGAATTTACGCAACTGATAACATTCATTCAAATCGTGGAATTCCATGAATTTCTGTAACGACATGAATTCCGTGAATTCCTTATTCCCACGGAATTCAAGGAATTGAATGCCACGCTGAAAAAAACAGTTCTCGTCAGATCACTGAAGTTAAGCAGCGTTGGGCGCGGTTAGTACTTGGATGGGTGACCATTCGAGAATACTGTGTGCTGTTGGCATATTATGGGTGTGGTGAGCCCAAACTTGTAGTTATTTATAACTACAAGAAAACTATCCACCTAGAAACACTACCCGAATCGGGTAGTGTCACGCCTACCCTGAAAGGGAAATGGCTTAATGGTATACATACATACACGGAACTCCAAGAATTCACGGAACTCAAGGAATTCACGGACTTCAAGGAATTCACGGAATTCACGAAATTCAAGGAATTCACGAAATTCAAGGAATTCACGGAATTGAAGGAATTCACGAAATTAAAGGAATTCACGGAACCCCAAGAATTCACGGAACTCAAGGAATTCAAGTAATTTACGGACTTCAAGGAATTCACGGAATTCAAGGAATTAACGGAATTGAAGAAATTCACGAAATTAAAGGAATTCACGGAACTTCAAGAATTCACGGAACTCAAGGAATTGAAGGAATTCACGGACTTGAAGGAATTAACGGAATTGAAGGAATTTACGATATTAAAGGAATTCACGGAACTGCAAGAATTCACGGAACTCAAGGAATTCAAGGAATTTACCGAGTTGAAGGAATTCACGGAATTCACGAAATTCAAGGAATTCACGGAATTCAAGGAATTAACGGAATTGAAGGAATTCACGAAATTGAAGGAATTCACGAAATTAAAGGAATCCATGGAATTTAAGAAATTCACGGAATTTACGCAATTGATAAAATTCATTCAAATCGTGGAATTCCATGAATTCCGTGAATTCCTTATTCCAACGGAATTCAAGGAATTCACGAAATTAAAGGAATTCACGGAACTCCCAGAATTCACGGAACTCAAGGAAATCACGGACTTCAAGGAATTCACGAAATTCAAGGAATTCAAGGAATTTACAGACTTCAAGGAATTAAAGGAATTCACGGAACTCCAAGAATTCAAGGAATTTACGGACTTCAAGGAATTCACGGAATTTACGAAATTCAAGGAATTAACGGAATTGAAGGAATTCACAAAATTAAAGGAATTCATGGAATTTACGCAATTGATACAATTCATTCAAATCGTGGAATTCCATGAATTTGTGTAATGACATGAATTCCGTGAATTCCTTATTCCCACGGAATTCAAGGAATTCACGAAACTCCAAGAATTCACGGAACTCAAGGAATTCACGGACTTCAAGGAATTCACGGAATTCAAGGAATTAAAGGAATTCACGAAATTGAAGGAATTCACGGAACTCCAAGAATTCACGGAACTCAAGGAATTTACGGACTTGAAGGAATTCACGGAATTCAAGGAATTCAAGGAAATGACGGAATTGAAGGAATTCACGAAATTAAAGGAATTCACGGAACTCCAAGAATTCACGGATCGCAAGGAATTCAAGGAATTTACGGACTTCAAGGAATTCACGGAATTCAAGGAATTTACGAAATTCAAGGAATTCACGGAATTGAAGGAATTCACGAAATTAAAGGAATTCACAGAACTCCAAGAATTCTCGCCGATTGACAAAAAAAATCATTTCCGAGTATAAGGACTGGCTCAAATCTAAAAACCGTTTTTTTGTTCGAAAACGGCTGAGAATGCATTGAATGGCTTTGTTAAATTTCATCACCAAAATTATAGGCCAAATCTAAATTCTCTGAGCCGCGGTGTCTCCTTTTAAGATAGTGAATTAAATATATTTTAAAAATAATAGTAAATGAACAATTTACCTTTGAAAATTCCAAAATTTGATAGATTGAACCAATTTTTTCAATCGACTTTTAATATTGAAAAAATGTTTAAATTTAAATATTTTTCTGCTAAATGAAAATAAAATTCTGAAACGTAAATAAAAATAATATATTATTTAAATATTTACCTCAACTGATTTATTTTAAAAACATATGTTAATTTGCTGTATGCGCCACTTTCTTACATCTCATCAATGTGCAGAGAAGATTTTTGTAACAGGATTACAATATCTGCTCTTATAAATAGGTAAAATTATTCCTAGCTACTTCCCCAGGCGGAAATATTATATATAGTTTATATATAGTGTGAAGTATTATATAGAATATTCATTTGTTTTATACATTTTTTATATAAAACAAATGAATATTATATATAATACTTCACACTATATATAAACTATATATAATATTTCCGCCTGGGTCCGGAGGTAATAAACCTTATTAATATTTTTTTCTTTCTTTTTTAAATAGATCGCAACACTGATCAGACGATGTTTTCTGGAATTAACCTTATTCGTAATAATATTAGAAACCTTTAAAGATTTGCAGAAACGTAACTTGCTAGATTTTTGTTGCTATGAAACATTCTTGGAAAGTCCTAAGGGTTTACTTTTAAGGATTTTTAGGGTTCTATATGTTATCAACTAAAATTTTTTAATATCAATTCTGCCGTCCTGATGAAGAAACTGTACAACTGCATTTGGATCGAACCGAGATATTCAATAAAACGCGTTAGCATCTGTACATTTTAACTAATGACAGTTTTTGAAAAAAGAAGTACTGTTCTTGGGTAAATCGGACATGCTCTACTCATAAAAAAATACGAGTTCCAATTAATTATATGCAAAACGCTAGATATGCTAGATAATAATGCACAAAGTTGCCGAGAATCCTCACTAATAAACACATCTGCGCAGATGTGCTGCCGAATACAGGAATCAGCCTTCAAGAACGTAAGTATTGTTTCTTCATCAGGAATTCTCGAAAATAGCTGTAGATATGCTAATTGAGACCTAGTTATCTCGAGATTTAATTACAATTTTTGATAATGATTAGCATAGTTATGTCTTTTCATTATGAATCCAACCATATAAAAAACTCATTTTTTATTAAAATGCAATTGTACAGTTTCTTCATCAGGACGGCAGGATTAATAATTATCTCCAAGTACTGTGTGAACAGTATTGCATTAATTCCTAAACGTGCACAGCTGTACCACCGACCCTTGGCGCGCACAGTTTGCAACAAGTTTGAATTCAAATTCGTTTTATAACAAATTATTTTACAACAATTAATAAGACGCCTTATTTGGTAAATGAATAATTATGTATCAAAATGAAATACCTATATGCGATGAATATAGAATATATCTGGATGAAAGATTGTTTAATATGTGAATGATTTGGTATTATGTTAAATTCTACTCACCAACAAAATCAAGAAACATCTCGAACAAGAAGAGCAACATGAGGACAGAAATCTTCATTTTACTATAGAAACACGGAAATTACTTTGCAAAAAATTCTCGGACTGTAGCGGAATGGATCTGGAATAGTTTTCACTTGCATATATACTAGCTATTATCTTCTTATTGTTGACAAAAAGGATTGTCTACCTGCAAGCCGGGGATTGGTGTAATGTAAAGCCTACTTTGATTGCTATGAAATAAACCAAATTTATTTGTGGGGAAACGGACAGATCACCTTTCCATTTTCCAGCCCCACCAATCAAGTTTGCAAGATTTTCGATTTTCGTTCGGAATAGCTGGAGGGGTCTTTCACAAAATATGTGATGCGTTCATGGGGTGGGGGGTCCTTCAAAGTATCATTCTTCATTTTAAGAACAATGGAAAACATATCATGCAGGGTGGGGGGTCAACATTACTGAAATATGTATCACGTATGCTATGAACCCAGGCGGAAATATTATATATAGTTTATATATAGTGTGAAGTAATATATATAATATTCATTTGTTTTATATAAAAAATGTATAAAAAAATGAATATTATATACCCCGAACTTCTATAGCCACGGCCATAGAATAAAAATCATACCTCAAGGTATGCTCTGTCTGGTATTATATTATACTTATATTTTTAGGTGCAATACTATACAAACGAATACAGCAGAAAAGTTAACCACAAAAAAGGTTTTATTTTATTTTGAAAATGATACCCCCTAAATTTCTTCTTTTTGGTGGAAAAATACTGTCATTCAGCATTTATTCATAATTCATAACAAAGGGAGTGAAGAAAAAATTATTCAATACATGGATTCTATGTAATTTTTTCCGTAGAATGGAATGAAGTTATTAGTTCTACTGTAATTCACAGATTTAAGCATATTATTCAAGCACTCGAGGGTTCGGTGGAGATAACGTTATATCCCCAAAAACACTTTCAAGGAGAAATATTATCATAGAATAGTGAGAGATGTTTGCCTAAGGCTTTTCTGGTCTGATTCGTAGCTCACAGCTTGCACAAAGATGCCAACGAAACGGATTTTTGATCGAACCTTATCACGAGGCTTCTATTTTTCAACAATTTAAAAATCAGATTACTTTTTACGTAAAAGCATCTTTTAATGAAACACTCTACGTCAGTTTCATCACTTATAATTTTTTAGTTTTTTTTTACTACTGAATTCCGGCGAAAATGCGCTCATATGCCTCGCCAATAAAACTCAAAATGCGCTGATAAAATTGGGCGCTACATTGACAACCGAGTTATCAGCGACACAATTTGGGGGCTGGCGCAATTTTTTTAAAATAAAATTAAAAATTACGGAAAGGATGATAATAAAATAGTTCAATGTTTAGTTACAAAAAATTAATTTGTCAGCAAAATAAATACGAATATTTAAAAAAAAATAGTTAAATTTTCAACCAAAAAGATGGATCTTCATTTGATACAATGTATCAAATTAATTTTCAACACAAGAAAGAATAATTTTCTACAAAATAGTTGAATCTTCAGTTAATTAGTTGAATTTTCAACCGAAAAAGATGAATTCTCAATAAGAAATTTAATAGTTGAAGTTTCAACTAAAAACTATCAATTTTTAGCCAAAACTGGATTAGTTAAATTATCAGTTCGGAAAATTAATTTTCAACTAAGCGAATTTATAACAAAATAGTTCAATCTTCAATTATAGTCGAATTTTTAACCAAAAGAGATGAATTATGATTCAAAAATATAATAATAGACTCTTTCCAATTAAAAAAAATTAACTTGTAGAGAAAAATAGTTGGATATTTTTATTGTATTCTATTAATTAAGTTCGCATTTAATCGAAAAAACGATAAGAAGGAAGAGTTTCTTAAAAACAAGGGAAAAAGAGAAATTCTTTTAAAAGGGGGAAAGATGAGAATAGGGAAGAAGCTTTAAATCTATATTTAGATGCTTCACTTGTAAAATAAAATCACTGTTTTCATTTTTTGAAACAAATAAAAAAAATTATTCAGATTTATATTTTCCATGTGTGATTCCATGTGTGAAATTTGTTACTTATTGTCTAAAATGGTCAACCTTTTAGCAATCACCCATAAGGTGAATAAACTATGCTTATATTTTTTTTAAATATAGTTATTTCGACACAAGCTTTTTTTATTTATATTTTTAATTATGAAATCATTTTTAGGAAGAAGAAAGATAATTTTCATTTGCGAAATGAAGATTTTCAACACCGAGAAATTTTATAGGGAAAATATTCCGCAAAATTTACGCATTTGGGGAACGTTTGAAATTATTTTTGTAGAGCTTGAAACTATTTTAAACGTTTATTGCAAAAATATTTTTAAGTCTCCTATTAACCTCGGGAAGAATACCCGATTTTGAGTAAAATCGGTATGACCAAAGGCACCATTTCCCTCAAAATGTGTCTTCAGTGATGTTTAGTGATGTGTCATTCGATATTATTTATTAATTCACAGAAAAAAGTTTTTTTTCTATTACAGCTTGTATACAAACCGAGCCCAAAAAAATTCGTAAAATAAGAATTTTATTGCGGTTATTATTTGTTTAATTAATTGTACAATAAAGAATAATAATGAAATTATAATTGTGATATTTTAAGTCTCGAGAAGCAGATCTGATTGCTATATCTCGAAAATTATTATTAATAATTTTTTTCTATTCAATTTAAAATCAAATAATTCCAACTCGTTTTTTATTTTCACCCATATACTACAGTCGTTATCTCATGGATTATATCAGCCTGTCCTTCTGAGATATTTATTTTTCATAAGCCGCAGTTAGAAGCACAAAAATGGACTTGCTGAATTCGTTGAAACTGATGTCGAAATTCGTTTTAAACTATATTAAATTTATAAGCTGAATTATTGAAAAAAATTTTTAGTTTTTCTTGCATCCGACATTTTTTGCTCCTACCTTTTTTATCTTGATTCTTTTTTATGGATACTGTTTCACTTTTTTGTGAAGAAAAAGACATTTTTCACCTTTTTCTAGAAGCATGCACTTTAGAAATCAGATTATTCAAGAAAAATATTTTAGTTTTTTTCGGCCGACATTTTTTACTCTCGAGCTATTTTTTGAAAATATTTTTCTCCAATTATATAACTTCTAAACTTGATAGCTGAAGAGAAAAATTAAAGAAAAACAACGATAAAAACATAATATTGTTATACAAACTACTCAAAAGATTTCAAGGTCAAATCAAAAGAGAATTCAAATGAGTTCAAGATAATAAAAAAAACCTACAGCTTAAGGTGGGATCCGAACCACCAGAACATCGGTAAAGGGACGTAGACAAATTTTCAGAGGTACTGGCTCAAAATGGACCTCTAGCGTCCGAGCGTCTAATTACCTGAGACACCGAGGCTCTTTATTATTTTATATCATTGTCGCAGGCTTAAGATGGTTACAGCCGAATATGTCGAAGACATTTTTGTTTAGAGTTGAATTTGTTGAATAGTCTGCACGGGCCTGTAAATGGGCAGGGTCATCTAAGTCCCATAAAACGAAGGTTATCGAATACGACCTATTCTATTGTACCCTTGAATCTAATCCTTTCTAATAAGGCCGGTTTCCGCTATATAGGAATCTATTGCCGTATAGGTCAGGTGAGGTGCTTCTTCAAGCGGCAGCAGCCCGTGAACATTTCAATCACTATCTTTCACCTGCTTTCTTTCCATGTTCAGGAGTTTTTTTAGACTTTCCTGAACATGGTTCTTTGCAAAGATTTTTAGAGGGCATCATTCCCTCAGCCATCTTTCAATAGCTCGCGTGCTCCTCCAAGAGTCACTTTCCAATAGCATGCTTAGAAGAAGCATACAAGGCTCAGCAGTATTGTTCAGGTTCGTTGAAGGCTTATGAAGTCGCGCTTTTTGCAAGCATTTCTGCTTTCTCATTACCTTCAATGTTCTCATGTCCATGAGAGCTCTCAAAGCAACTCGACTATCGGAGCATATGTAAATGTGGTTAACAAACCCACGTTTACAAATCTCCTCTAGGCAGGTCTTGATGGCCACGATTTCATCTTGAAATATGATAGGGAATTTGCCCAGTGTGATTGTTATCTTCGAACTAGGTTTCATCCCAAGTAATCCAGCTCCAGAGCCAAGGAAGTCTTAGAGCTGTCTGTATACCAAACGACTCCTCCCGTTTTAAATAAGTTGCATCTACTCTGTTTATCATTCCAGTCCGCCCTTTTCGGGAAGATCACCATAAAGGCTTTATGAATGAGTATTCTTTCAGCATGTTATCACACAGTGCATGCAAAGGATTTCATCCCCCGCTGTTGAAATTGTTCTCATTGATCCAGTAATTGCCCGTCCCCAGGTTTTTCCAATTGCGCCCCTCAAGCCCAAAAGGCTGCTTTGGTCTTTTTTACTAACGCATCAAAATGTAGTTTCCAGGTTAGTTTAGCGCCAAAGATGATTCCTAAATACGAAGCTATCTCGTAAAAACCAACAATTCAGTTTTATCTGGGTTAACAGATAGGCCACTGCCGTTGCACCAATCCTCAACAATGTTGAGACCATTTTGCAAACGTTCGATTAAAGTTCGCTCATGTTTTCCTGTCATAAGTATAACAAGGTTATCTACATACCATTGTGTATAAAATCCTGATTCACTTCATCCAAGAATCAAATCATTAATGACGAGTGCCCACAGGGTGGAGGATAAAACTCTTGCCAGCGGACAACCCCTTTTCACATTTGCTTTCACGTTGCAACCGTTAAACGAAGTCTGGATAATCCTGCCGCATAACATAGAGCGCATCGACCAATTAACAGTGGTATACTTACACCATGTTTCTCAGCAGAATTGAATATAAATTCCGTAGGGGTGTTACTGAAGGCACCCTCTATGTGCAGAAACGCTGTTATCGCTACATCCCCTGTTTATTACGCTTTTTGAATTTGTAAGGTAAATGCATGAAGTGCGTCAATGGTGGATTTGCCTTTCTGTAAGGCAAACTGATTAATAGGAAGGGGTTTATCTGGTAGGATTTCCTCTACTATCGACTAATCGACTAACTTTTCTAATGTGTTCAACATGAAAGAAGTTAGGCTAATTGGTCTAAATGATTTGGCCTCATATTGGGAATCTCTTCCTGACTTTGGTATAAAGATTGCTTTGACCTACTTCTATGCCACATCGGTCTATCCCATAGATATGTATGCTCTACAAATCCAAACATCCGAACCTTCTTGAATCAGCGCCGGGAATATACGGTTTTCCCAAAAGCCTTGAATGGATCAAAACGTCGGACCACCCATCTAATTTTTGATTGTGTTTCTATCCGGCTTGCCATCCTCCAGTCATCTCCATTTGCCCTATGCTCTGGGCCGTCAGAGGGGTTTGGCCTGACAGCCCCTTCCTCCGACAGGTACCCAGATTCGGAACCAGGGAAGTGCACCTGCATGAGGTGTTCGAGGAATTCGCTAGCCATTTCTGTCATGTCACCTGTTGTCAAAATCAATGCCCTCAGTTGACATGCAGGGTTATTCTTTAAAGCTCTCTGGTGTTTTGCAGTATCAGGTACATTTTGAACGCCCTCACCATGAGTTCCTTTTAGCCGATCGTATTTCGTTAGTACATCTTGCTACACTAACCTTATACAAGCAGTTTCCAGTTTTCCTGGCTCTATTAAATAGTCTCCTATAGTTTCTTTTTTCAGAGTCTGAAGTCTATAATTCCACAAAGGAGCATCCTCGTCTAGCTTTCTAATATCAAGAGGACAATTATCCTCCTAAGATTTACATATGACCATATTCACTGCATCCACAGCAACTTCAGCTAAACAATGGATCTTATCCTCCTAGGAATTATTTCCAATGACTCTCCAAGATCTTCCCTATATTTATCCTAGTTAGAGGCTCTTGGGTTCCCATACCTAATCGGATCAGACTTGTCAGCTGTCAGAGAGAAGCATATATGCCTGTGATCTGATAAGGATGTCTCAGGCGATAGTTTCCGGTCCCTTAATGCTTTGCTAATGAATATAGAACACAAGCTCAGGTCAATAATCTTATAAAATCTAGTTATCACCAAGTCTGATGTATTTCCGCAATTCAGTGTGGTTGAATAAGTAGTTAAACGGTAATCTAAAAGGTACTCACCCTCTGATGTCGGTGGGTCTAGAGAATCGAATGGCAGGTAAGTTGATCAAATCACCATGGGCTGAGGTCTTCCTTCTGTTCCAAATTCAAGCGCAGTAGTAAAAGGCGCCCACATTGGCATCACTGGTCTTGATCGACGTTTCATTAAGTCATTAAGAAATGTGCACGCGCTTAATGAAGTGAGGGATATTGCTTCCTCGTATAAGAGGAGGCTTTTTTTCATGGTGCTGAAGAAAAAAGTTTTTAGTTCAAAAAATGAAGTCAGATACAACAGTTTCGAATAATAGCGCATTAAATCAATATAAACTTTTATACTACCATCAATCCACTAGTGCAGTAGAATCTAAGAATCCAGTTTTTTCATTTTTTGAGAGGTCGTTACGTTACTTTAAACAGACAGACGGGATAGAGTTCGATTGTTACGGTAGCGTTACTGACAGACAGGCAGGTCATGAAATTTTGAAATTTTAGCGTTACGTAATTTATGGACAGCCCCTTAGGGGCCTTCCATGGACCACGTTGCACCCCAGAAGGGGGCGGGTCAATAAGAATGCCACGGTGGGCTAAATGGGGGAAGGGGGTGGGGGGGGTAAAAAAGTGGCCACAATTAGGCCTTGTGGTTTATGACGTTATGGAAGCCCCCTTCGGACCACTGAAGGGTCCGCACGAAGTTTCTGCATCATGTATAGGTTCAAAATCTGAAAGAATCAAAGTGCCAGCTGATCCTTTTCGCGATATATCGACATTTAATCAATTTAAATTATGGAAAAATGAGATTACTCTTAGCGAAAAAATTCTACATGTTCAAAATATAGGAAATGATAAATAAAAACCATTTTCAGCTCAATCCAGGACCAACGACGAGGACGTACTGGTTATATGGCCCCATTTAATTTTCTTTTTAAATTTGTTGGATTTTTCAATTTTTTTTTGTTTTCAGATATTTTTTTAGTCTTTTCTCAATTCGTCAATATTTCTGTATAATTCCTAAGAATATTGTTCTTAGATATGGAATGATAAAAATTCAATCACTGCTTTGAGTATTCTTGATGAATAAGATTCTTCATTTAAGGAATTTATTTTATAACGATCCCAGAACTTCAAAAACTCTCGGTGAACTGATTCTCCACTTTGCTTCGACCAAAATCCTAGGCCATTGTTATTGTCGATATATTTGAAACTCTCTTCAACACGTGTAAGAATGACTGTACAGTCTTTACTGTATTTTTTTTTCTTCCTGTGAGACAAAATTTATCGTCATCGTTTCTCAGATCACCATATGTTGTCAATTTCATCTGATTTTCCATTCGTGAGATAACAGATGTACTTGTATGGACATCACTCAACTGATTGTCATAATTTTTGTTGGTTCTCATATCTCTTAGTGAAATAAAACAGTATGGGCAACGAAAAGTTGCTGTTGCAGTTTTTACTGATATTCGTTAGTGGGAATAACAGTTTGACATTTCCATCAACCTCTTTTATTTGAATAACTGTGCATATTAATATTAATCTATGTACGCTAGATAGCTTCCCAGATAACAATGTGCTCACACCTTGCCCGCATGGTGTTTGCACGCGTGTCGACCGATCGGCACGATGTGAGGGCAATAGTGCAGACATATGTGTCCTCATATGCGTCGCATATGCGCCGCACGCGTGTCGGCACGTGCGTGCCAGCGTCGTGCTAGCATGCACGTGTTTTGAGTTACAATTATTGAAAACAAGATGTTGAAAATAACATAAGTAACAGAAAACATTGTATGACGTTTTTAAGAAGAAACTCTTGTGTTGAAAGTTGTTCTTTCACAACTGATGATGCAACAAATAATATATTAGCGAGAAATATATATTTATCTGAAAATATTTTTTTATTTTGAACAATTTAAATTATTCAGCACAGAGCGTTTATTCAACACCTTTGTTAGAAAACAAAGGGATTTTAAAGAGCACTATACTTTTGAATCTTCCAGTTAATTACTTTCAATTGTTTTTCAAGTTGCATATTTTTAATCGTTCTACTTCTGAGATTTAAGAACTTAAATAGTGATATATTGAATTTTTGTGTTGCGAAGAATTTTAATAGAAACGTTGTGACAATCACCAAATGACAGTTGCCGATGCTTTGACGTTTAATTTTAAAAGGTCTGTGCACAAATGTGGGGGAAGTACAAAGCCTGAGGCGTGCTCAAACTTGCGTATATTTTTCTTTATTTTTATCATTTGACTATAAAATACTTATGGTGCGTTTTCACGGAGCTAAAATTTTAGAGTTCAAAAAATTATTTTTAAACAATTACAATTCTTGCCGATTTTGTTCTTTGCATCAAAATTTGTTTATACGGCAAGCTAATTTTCCGAACCAAAACCCAAGAGAAAATCTTTATTTAATTTGAACAAAAATAATTTTTTACTTTTATTTCGACTTTTTGTCTGTAAAATAAACTTGGAAAGTAACAAAAATTTAGAGCCTAAAGCGAATTTGATCAGAGTTTTATTTTTACACAACTGCTATATTATGTTTTTAGTAATAATTTGCTTTTTGTGCCGCACTCTTCACCGCACGCTATATGCCGACATTTTGCTCTAAGTACCTGACGAGCATGATGGACGCACGCTGTGCTGCATATAATGCAGACCGTGTGCGGTCACTATGTGGGATTACTTATCACCCTCAGAACGTGCTGTCACTGTGCTTGCATTGTTGCCGACACATCGTGCTTGCACGCCATGCGCCCATGTGCGTCCGCATGCATTGTTATCTGGGTTACGTCTTTTGCTCATACTGCCACCCTCAGAATAGTTTTCTTTTTCCAGAAAAATCATCCATATTTTCCAAACTTGAATCATTAGAATCATCATTATCATCAGTGTGGTCTATGGAACTGTTTAATGTAGGTGAAATTTTATTTTTGTAATATCTCCGTAATGAATAATAATAATTATAATTTTATTATTTCATGAAATAGTTCTTAAAAAAAAATAATAAAAACTATTTTTCAGAAACACTTACATAGAAAAAATTAGATTTTACGAAGATACTAGCAAAATAGGGCAAAATGGACCGAATCCCATGCATTTGGTACATTGTTTTCCCCTCAGCACTCAACGAAGTGAAGTTAGCTGGTGGTTGAAGAAAAAATACCTAATTCTATTTCTGATTTTAAGATCGAAATTGTGAGTATAAGATTTTAAATATTAAAATATCGATATCTCGCAAAAAGGATCAGCTGGGATTTTTATTCTTTCAGATTTTGAACCTATAAATGATGTAGAAACTTCCTACGAAACCCGATTATGGATTCATTTTAGTCAAACTTCTTTCACCTTCAAGAACAGTGTACGTACGAGCCGACTAATTTTTACTTAGGTAATTTTTTATTCGGACAACAAAGTTCACATTGTTTTTTGTTCTTATTTTTATAAATGATCCAATTTTTTGCAACTATTTATAGTTATGTAAAACACATGGAATCAGTAAATACGCGACTTACGAATAATATTCAACAGGTTAAAAAAATTAAAAAAATTAGTTTATTTTTTATTAAAATTAAAATTTCAAACAATTTTTATGAGCTTTCAAAAGTTTCAAAGAAGTTCGAAAGATTTTGAAGGATTTGAAATGTTTCAGGGTATTTTCAAAAATTCCTAGGAATTTTCAAGAGCTTTACAATTTTGAAGGGTCTTCAACATATTTCCAAGTATTTTATGATAAATGTTTTAGGGTTTTTTTTAAATATCCAAGACATTTTTGTAAGCAATAAAAACTTTGAAGACATTTTGAAATATTTGAAAGGCTTTGAAATGTTTTAGGGTATTTTAAAAGATTCCAAAGAATTTTTAATTAATTTAAATAATTTTAAGAAATTGCAAAAGAATTTTAAAGATTTTAAAGATAAAGATTTCTTTAAATTTTTTATCTCTCATTTTCAAATTGAAATATTAAAAAAATGATTTGTCTCCAAATTTGACTTGAATTCTACTCTTTGAACGATTTAGATTTATAAAGAACAAATTTATATAGATTGATTTTGGTTATAAGAGAAAACTATGTTAAAGAAACGGTTTGTTCATTTAAAAAAATATGTATGTAAATGCAAACCGAACGACTCGACGCGTATTTAAGGAATTATTTTTAACGTCTATAAAGCAAGATAAAATAGATAAACTGTTAAATATTTTTTTCCCCTCAATATGTAGCCTTCCTCTTGTTTCAATAAAGCTGAAAATGTTACACGCGTACAATTTTAAACCACAAAACATTAAATATAATTTCTAGAAAATAATTCACGTTCGGCTAGAAATTTAACGATTTACATAAGTTCACTTTCGATTTTATCATCAACCTATTGAGGAGCTAGAAAGGAAAAATAGATAATTTTGGGGAAAAATTCACTGTTACAAAATACTCAAAAAACAGTTCAAAATATTGAAAAATGAATTTTTAAAGAAAATTGGTTTGAAGAGAATGAAAAAAATTTACTTAAGATTTTTAGAAAAATTGTTAATGTCTTTTTTTAATTCATTCTAAGATAATATTTAAAAAGATATCAAAAGATTTTAAAAATTGTTGAGAAAGAATGCGGAAGACTTTAAGACAATTTTTGTAAATTTACAGAACTTTATAAAAATTTTAGGGAAAATTAAAATTATTTTGAAAGATATTTAGAAATCTTAAAAGTTTTAAAAATATTGACAAATAATTTTAAATTTAAAAATTTTCCAGATTTTTGAAGATTGAAAGAGAAGCTTTTCAAGAATTTTGAAAGTTTTCAAGAGAATTAAAAAAAAAATCTTAAGATTCCTGCGAAAATTTCAAATGATTTTTTATTTCGAAAAATGAATAAAAATTTTTTGTTTAATTAAAAAAAATATATATAAAAATAAAAAAAATTATTGTTGCTCAGATCTGAAAAGTAGTTTTCCTTGAATAAAAACTCGCCTTCGGTAATTGACGAAGTGAATTTTTCACAGCATTTTTTCTCAACAAATTTGGTTGTTAACAAAATATGTTTTTAATATAAAATGATTTAGGTTTTTTTTTGGTTAATTTTAAGTCTTGAAGATTTTGCAGGATTTTTAAAAATCTTAACAAAATTTTGAATTATTTCAGAAAATATTTAAAAGTTTTACCAACTTCCAAATGATTAAAAAAATTAATTGGGAGAAGATTATTGTAATTTTTATATCAAATATTTTAAAATATTTCTAAAAATTCCAAAAGATTTCGAAAATTGTCAAAAATGAATCTCGAAGACTGCAAGGCAATTGTTTAAAAAAATTTCAGTTTGAAGGACAAAAATTTAGATACTCAGTTCGCTGAAGCTGATTTCGACATTAATTTTAAACTATATGAACTTTAAAAACTTAATTAATGGAGAAAAAAATTAATTTTTGTTTGCACCCGACATTTTTTGCTCCTGCTTTCTTTGCCTTAATCCGTTTTTATTTTAATTTCTTTTTTTTGGATACTGTTTCACTTTTTTTGTGATAAAAAGGACATTTCTCACCTTTTTTCTTTGATATGCCAAATCTGCAATTTTTAAACAATTCAAAACTCTGTTCCTATCCGATTTTTTCTTCAAAAAAGAATTACTTTCTACTTTTTCTCTTTTTTTTTGAATATTTTACACATTACATCACTTTAAATGTCTTGGGGAAATTCAAAAATAATTATATAGAAAAAGAAGTTAATTATGTTATTATTAGGTATAAATTGGGGAAGCAAGACTCTTATAAACAAAATAGCCCAAAATGATGATAATTCACGAAGCTTACCACTCTAGAATGTTAAATAATAAATGAATTCACCATCTATTTATTTATTATCTTTAAGTGTATTTTAAATTTGAAGCAGTATATTAAAAAAAATTAGGAATAAGTGGTATATTTATTTTAAACGTAAAATTAAAATTTGCTTCTTTACTTTAACTGGACGATGCTTACTTTAATAAAAGCGTAATCTTAATAATTATGAAAACGTATTATTGTTAAACAAAGAATTAAAAATATTTTAAGGTTAATTCAAGAGAATTCAAGATAATCAAAAGAATTCAAGTTCGATTGAATGAAATTCGAAGGATTCAAATGAATTCATTGCTCATCTCATAAACTATATAATTTAGTGTTCTAGAAGAATTTCCTTCGAAAACAAACTAAAAGAAAATATAGTAGCATAGTGATCTAGAAAAATGAAATCTTATTTTTGTAAATTGTTACCTTTCAAAATTTGGAATTAAAAAGAGTGGAATAGAATTTTCAATTCGAAAGCATTAATATTTGAACAATTATTTTAAGTTTTAAAGTATAAAAATTGAAATAATTTCAATTGAAGCTTTATAAATAATTTAAGGCTGTTTTGTAACAGGTAAACATAATTTTTTCAATGAAATCTATTAAAAATTCGTCAGAGAATGTACACATTATTTCCATAATACTTTTTAGGGTTTTTAATATTTGTTGAACCGGAGAAAATTAAAAAATTCTTCAAACATTTTTGTTTTAAACAGTAATCAAAATCTTCGCCCAATGAACCACTAGCAAGGATTAGACGCAAAACTAAAAATGTAACTTATAAATTCAAAAATTTTTCGAAATTCACGTCAGATAGTAAACAAAGTGGAATACGTAGACCATATGAAACTTTTTCTTTTTTTTCTTTTTTATTGCTAATGCGTTGAAGGCTGGTGCCATTCTCAGCATACAACAAAAACCAACCATGACTCATTCTGTTCTAGTTCTGTCCCTACACTCCCCCTCCAATGACCAAAGTTTGGTGGGACTGACGTTATTTTGGACATGATTTTGACTCGCAAAATACATTTCTCGCATCAAATTGGTAGTTGGGTGTACACTTCAAACAATGAATAATAAAAACAATAGAGTAGCCTCGGAATGGATTGAAACTTTGGTTAACGAAAGACATGCTCCTGGCAAAGGTAAACGTAAAGTTTCAGCCGCTGAATAGAGACAGGGTGTTTGGAATGCTAGAGGGATAAATGATCTCAAGGAAAGAGAATTACGAGACACTATGAGCGTAAGGAAGCCATATATTTTATGTATGCCTGAAACAAAGAAAAAGAGATGCGACATTAGAGTGATGAAAAATGGGAAGCTACAAAACGGACTCGAACTATGGTCAGGAGTAGATAGTGAATCACATGGTAGTCAATGGGTCAGTCTGACTATGAATGAGAGAGCAAGACAGCACATGAAGAAGCATGAATTTGCATCTCCCAAATTGTTGTGGGTTAGAAGAGAGTGGGAATTAGAAGATTATTTATCATAGCGTGCTACGCCCCAGTTGATGGCGAAAGGAGTGAAGTAGAGACATCTTTTGGTACACCTTACGTGACACTATAGGTATTTGCGATCATGGGGAAAGAATCATTCTACTAGAAGATATAAATGGATGGGTTGGAGGCCAACGTCAGGGTATGGAGAAGGCGCTAGTTAATTATGGGGATCCAAAAACAAATGGTAACGGTAACAGATTGATTATCGTATGCTTAGAAAAGGTTTAGGCATACAATGATCCACTTGTGTACCTGAAGCAGAGGAGATAGCCACATTATAATATACATTGTTGTTGCGGATGAAAGACACAGAGAGCTAGTAAAAGATACAAGAGTTATGAGGGGTTCTGAATGTAAACCGGATCATTACCTATTAGTCTCGAAAGTGAAAATAGGTCAAGGCTGGAGAAGAAAGAGAACCAAAAAGACGTAACAGAAGCGAATCAAGATTGAGAATTTACAAAAACTGAAGTGCAAATAGATTTTTAGAATATGATGTACGAACGCATAGATAGGGCAACTTGGGAGGCGCTAATGCGCAATAAAGATATAGAAGACGCATGGACTATGCTCCGGGATATCATCGTTAGGAATGCGACTGAAAGTGTGTGGTACTGCGGTTGTAGGAAGAATGTCTGGTGATGCGTGGTGGAATGACGAAATCCGCATAGCCGTTAACAAAAAGAAGTATAAGTTTCTATAAAAGTTCAACATCACAGGCCTTAGCGATATGGAGAGAAATATATTTGAAAATGAATATGGAGAAAAAAACAGGGAAGTAATAATACTAGTTAAAGAAAGTTAAGATAAAATCAAAGCCAGAAAAAGAAGAAAATGTTAATCGATTCTGAAGGAAACAAGAAACTGTTTTGGGAAATGGCGTTCATCATTATGAAAGGAAGTGGTAGTACAGAGTTAGTCGGCATGAGAAAAAGCAAGGGTGACATGGTATATGATACTGACGGGAAACTAGATGCGTTGAGAGACTTTTTCAAGGAATTATTGGGAGGTGAAGCTGTAGGGCAGGACAACTGCGACATAGAACACGGTATGTTGGAAACCCCGTTTAAAAGAATCTGTGCCTCTGTGGTTCGGGATATAATTAAGAATTAAAAAATTCTTAAGGCTGCTAGTGTAAATTGTACACAGAGAAAAATAGACAGCCAAAGTTAGAGATAATTTTTTCGACATAGTAAAAAAGGCTTTTATTTTATGGCCATTATCAATGTTATAAGAAGATCAAACTCACTATCAGGAAAATCAAGGTATCCTTTCGGGATGGTCAATACGATCATCTTGTTTTCACTCAATTCGACCATTCACGGAGGAACAGATAACTTGTCGCGGAGGGTCAATAGTTGCGCGTGAATTATGCGCAAGAAAATTAAAAGGTCGAGACCATTTTCGGAGTGAGCAAATGTTGTTGAGCCGTTCAGCGTCATATTTGCTGCTCATCAAATTTAAACATATTTTTAATAAGCTTAAACTGCTTTCTGATATTTCGAACATGTGTGGAGAGTAAAGTGCATAAGAGAGGACAAGGTGGAAAGTGGATAATCTTTTTCTTTTGAATTTTCAACGTCAAATTTGATACCTCCAAGGAATTGGAGACAAAGGCGTTACTTGACGTTACTTGTCGTATCTAACTGAAAACGTGCTAAAAATTCCATCATTCATTGATGATGCAAAAAGTAATAAGATGTGTGATATTGGTTTCTGAATTTACTCCATTGTTATAAATCTTACAATTATGTGCAGTGACACCATGTCCTTAGCTTCTCGTGCTCGAAACAACATATTGTCAATGTGCAATTAACAAATTGTGCTCTCCAAAAATAATAGAAAATCCTTCTAGATTTGATGTACTTTATATAAATCTTCAGGTTTTGTAGATTCCACTCAATTTTATAATTTTCAGTCTCGCATAAGAGAGAGACTGGAATATCACATATATATGTACAACGTAGGTAGAAAAAGGATAACATATATAGAAGAGATGTGATAATCAAATCGACCCTCTAGGATGACCAATTCGACTGTCCGAGGAGATCAAGTCGACTATCTAAATCGATAAAATTTACCCTCTATGTTGATCAGTTCGGCTCTCTGATGATCGATTTGAACCTCTTGTTTTAACCATCTGAAGCTAGTCGCTTAAGCCATCTAGAAGGCTGTCCTATAGTTAATTCTAAAATATAGTCAGCCTGCACATATAGATGGTCAGACTGAACTTCCATTTTTTCCGTGTATTAACGCTGAAACACTTAAATACGGTGACAATATTCTTGAAAATTCCAAGGAATCTTCAAGGGTTTAAAAAATGTTCCAGGAATTTAAAAATATTACAAATGATTTTTAATGTTTAGGTGACTCTAAAAGATTCCAAGGAATTTAAAAGAGCTATATAAAATTTCAAGAGATTTTAAGAGATTTTTAAGGATTTGAAATATCTTAAAGTATTTTTAATAACTTTCGATAATTTGAAGTGGTTCCAAATCATTTTACAGATTTTAGGGTATTTTTAAAAATTCCAAAAAATTGTCAAGAGCTTTTTAAAACTCCAAAGAACTTCAAAAGATTGCAAAGGATTTTAGGGTATTTTCATGAATTTTAAGAAATTATCAAGAGCTTTTCAAATTTTGAAAGAACTTCAAAGTATTTCAAGGGATTTTAAATATTTTAGGGTATTTAAAAAAAATCTAAGACATTTTTGTAAGCAATAACAATTTCCCAAAGATTTAAAAATATTTCGAAGCCATTCAAATTTTTGAGGGTTTTTGAAAAGATTCCAAAGAAGTTTTAATTGATTTCAATAATTTGAAATAATTCAAAACATTTTTAATAATTTTAAAGGTGAAGATTTCTTTAGATTTTTAATTTTTTGTCCTTCATTTTCAAAATTGAAACACTAAAAAATATAATTTCTCTTCGAATTTGACATTTTATGGAGTTTGATTTTCGTTAAATAAACAAAAAATTATGTTAAAGAAACGGTTTGTTTAATTAAAAAAAATGTATCTAAATGTGACATGAACGACTTGACGCGTGTTCGGTGGGTGCTATCAGAGAAGTGATTATTTTAAACGTCAATAAAGCAAGATAAAATTGACAAATTGTCTGAATAATTTTTGTTTTTCTCTCAATATGTTGCCTTCCTCTTATTCCAATAAAGCTAAAAAAATTTACACATTCATGTTCTTTTATCAAACTTTACAATTTTCTCTTTTACAACCCGAATAAATTCATATATTTCGGTGATTTGTTTATAATTTCTGATAACAAAAAGAGCTAATCAAAGTTCTTCGTAAAATTTGTAATGCTTTTTACAATTAATTTTAAGAGAATATTTAAAAAGATTTCCAAAATTTTTGAAGAAGAATCTGGAAGACTTTAAAGCAATTTTAGTGATTTTATGGAATTTTAAATTGGAATTATTTCAAAAGAAAGTTTAGAAGTTTTGAAAAGATTCATGAAAAATTTTTAATTACAAAAGATTTTCAAGAATTTAAAACGAAATCCGCATTTTTGAAAGATTGAAGAAAAAGGGCAAATTGCAAATGATTTTTAGTTTGAAAAATTTATTTTAGGAGAAAATTGAAATATATTTTGAAACATTTTGAATATTTATCGAAAAGAGAAGCTTTTTAAGCACTTTGAAAAGTTTCCGGGAAATGAAAAAATTTTCTTAAGATTCCTAGCATACTTTTTAATGATTTTTCTCTTTAATTCCGAGAGAATATTGAAAAATATTTCAAAGAATTGTCAAAAAAGATTCTTGAAGATTTTAAGGAAACTTTTTTAATTTTTTGATTTAAAAAAATTTTAACAAAAATTCGGATTATTTTAAAAGATATTTAGAGGGTTTAGAAGTTTCGAAAAGATTGATGACCGATTTGAAAATTCAAATGATTTTCGAGAATTTAAAACAAAATGAGGATTCTTGAAGATTGAAAAAAGGAAGCTTTTTAAGGATTTTGAAAGGTTTCAAGAAAATAAAAAAAAAATAAATCTTAAGATTCCTGTTAAAATTTCAAATGATTTTTAATTTGAAACATGTATTTTATGAGAAAATTGAAAAATATTTCAAAACATTTCAAATGGTTATCGAAAGAAGAGCTTTTCAGGAACTTTAAAAGGTTTCAAGGGAATGAAAATTTTTTCTTAACATTCTTAGGAAAATTTGTAATTTTTTTTTAAAATGAACGTGGAGGAAGTATTTAAAAAGATTTCATAAAATTCCACAAATTATAGAAAAAGATTCTGGAAGATTTTAAGGCAAATTGTTTCAATTAGGCAGAATTTTGAGAAAACTTGAGGAAAAGATTAAATAATTTTAATAGATATTTAGGAGGTTTAGAAGTTTTGAAAAGATTGATGTAAGAACAAAATTACTGGTATCGACAATAAATTTAATTTGGGAAAGATTGAGAAAATTTTGAAGCGAAATTGTTAAAAATATTTTTCAAAATTTCAAAAAATAATCTGGAAGATTTTAAGCCAGTTAAAATTTTTTTTTAAAGATGATGAATTATGATTGTTCAAATGAATATAAACGTGAGGTGTATTTTAAAGTTTATGAATTTTCCTAAATTCTTAGTTAAAGGGAATTGTTCTGATAATTTGATTATTAAATTTGAAGTTATTAATTAAAACTATTGAATTGGAATTTTCAATCCGAAAGCCTTAATATTTGAACAATATTTAGATACCATATTCCTAAGATTGCAAGTCGGAATATATTGCATTTTCAACCAAATAGTGGTATTTTCAACCAAAAAAAGGAATTTTTCAACAAAAGACTTCAGTTTTGTAGCTAAAAAGTTTAAAGTTTGAAAAAATATTTGAGTTTTAACCTGAAACGATAAATTTTTAACAAAAAAGTGAGGTCAGTCTGTGGGTTGAGACTGATTCAAAAGTTATTGAATTAAATGGGAGAAGGAAACTAATTTACAAAAGGAAAAAAGCAAAGTAAATTCAAAATCAAAATGGAAGGTTTATTGCTAATACTAGTTACATTGGAAGGTTGCGTCTTACTATAGCCGTGTAGGTATTGGGATTTTTGAGTTTGAGATGTGGGCAGGGGGGGGGGGGGTATCGCGCACGTGGGATTCGTGCAAATATTACTGGTGCCAGAGAGTGTGGTAGGTGGTCCACTTGTGGGGACGGCAATGGAGACGATGTGCCAGTCGCGTGGAATCAAGGGTAATCCAGGGGGGGGGGGGGTCTTTGGTTTGGGTCTTCTTCGCTCGGGCAAGGGTTGGAGCGAAGAAACCAGAGAGATGTGGCTTGGGCCGAAGCCCGGGGAGATCTCCCCTTCTTGGTTTGTTGTTTTCGTTTGTAAAAATCTTTATTGTTCATAATAAGTAAATACAAAATGTTGCTTTGTACATAGTTTCCTTCTTATCAGTTACCTATTTCCTAAAGGGAAAGCTTGACCCTGTCTAGTTTCTTTTATAATTCTGTTGCATTGGTAGTAATACTGAGTGCATGCTAAATTAATAATAATTGTTAAGGCAAAAAATTGAGCGAAAAATACCTATGAGTAGAGGCCGGGGCCTTTCTAGAACCTGTTCTTATGATCCATTTTTCAATCTCTTTGGGCGAGGTTAGGTCGACTTCTTTGGTATCGTGAGGTACCTGCGCAATTTCTCTGTGCTTATCGTTAACAAGCTTGTCAGTATTTAGGTTTCCCATATCTTCAGTAAGATGATGTACAGATTCGTAATTCTCTGCTAGGACTTCTGCTTTATCTATATTGGATTTAAGTAGGAATTTTAATACTATTAGCTTTTCTGGCAATTCAGGTAGCCATTTTCCAGAGTGAATTATCTTTAACTGTAAGACTTTCAAGTTTATTATTCCAATTGTTATTATAGAATTTGACAGTTTCTTTGCGAATTTTATTGGCAAATTTATTATCTATTTTTTTAATTTCGTGACTAGCTGTCCTTTGTGCAATTTTGCGTAGAGCATTCCTATCTTTTTAAAGTTGTTTTATGTAATCTGGTACACTTTGGTAGTAAGTAAACGCTTTTCTTAATGGTATGGCATCTTTTGCGGCATTTAGTCTAGTGTAAAGACGACAGGTAAGTGGTCGGAGTTCAGTTCGTTATATGTTTTATCTCTATTGCCCTGTTTAGAGTTCCTCTAGGGAGAGTTGTGTCACCGCTTACTCCGCTTCTGATTGGTGCCGCGAAAGCGGAATCGGATGTTTTGAAATTGGCGCGACTTTCAAGCCAAATTTAATGTTCAGACACTGATTGAATAGTAAATAATAGTTTCCCACATGTTACAGACAAAATTTATCTGCAATCGTGAAAAAATAAGGTGCATTTCCGACTTTTATTACATTATTTATTAAAAATTAAAATCTAGCCTCACAAACAGCTGTTTTCGAGTGAGGTATTCAATAATCTCGATTAATACTCTCCATCCATAATTGCTTAAGCTTAGGATCGTTTGGGACTTGTCTTAAGTAAAAACCTTGGCCAGAACTATTACGGTAGTAGAGAATGCAACACGACACTATTGTTTTTTCATTAAAAAAGTGTATTTTCATAACAAACACTGCATGAAAATATATGACACATAACCTTTTTTTAAAGTTTTGCTTCTTCTTTGTTTTTGGCTTTTAGATTAAAGTTTTGCTGAGTGAGACATCTCGAATACTTTCAATGTTTCGCGCTTCGATACGTATTTCCGATTCCGGTTTCGCGTCGGCTAGTGGAGGGGGTGACGTGACACAACTCTCCCTAGAGGAACTCTAGCCCTGTTAAGTAGGGATAAAGTGTGAAGTTGTCTGGGTGTAAAATTTTGAACGTATTTATGAGTTCAAATGCATAGAGTGTTTTACCGTTTGGATTACCAAATTTGCAGTTCCAAGCGGTATTCTTATCATTAAGATCGCCATATAGAAGAACTTTATTTCCTAGTCTAAAAATTGTATCTAAGTCTTTTATATTGATTTTAGATCTCGGAGGGTTATAAGTGGCAACAATAACTGTATTATCACAAAGTTTAATTGCAACGCACTCGGTAGTAATCGTTTTAAATATAAGTTCCGTATAATTAATGTAGTCCTTAACTAAGATAAGTACTCCTCCAGTAGCTTTCGCATTAGCCCTATCTTTTCTTATCACAGAGTAGCCTGCCATACTAAAATTAGCCTTTGGTACCAATTTGGTCTCATTTACTAACATAATGTCTATCTTGTGGTCCCTAAGAAATTGCGCAAGTTCTCTATAATTGCCTCTTACCCATTGGCATTCCAATGTCCTATTGTTAATGAATGAATTAACCTGCTAGATGCTATCATTTTGCATTGAATCAGAAAAAACTTCAGGTCTATCAAAATCGTTGTTGCATGTAGCCAGCTTAGTATTTAAGGTTTTAGCTAGCCTCAACATCTTACCTAGGTTGCATAGTTCATTGAGCTTCTTGATTTCAGCTGCTAGCTCCTGGAATTTTTTCATCTCAGGCGGGAATGTGTTGACATTTTGGCTGGCTGTACTTGTAGTTGGATCAAGTTTGTGTTCTTCACGTAGCGTTGTAATATTCCATACTCTTGTCGTAGGTTGTCTAAGTGCCGGAAATGAAGTGTATATCCTTGGAGGTGGCGGTGGAGCTGTCATTCTGTTTCGTTCAGAGTATGCGATTCGTCTTGCAGACCTCGCATCAATTTTTCCCAGCAGTTTAACGTAATTTGGGCATTTCACGTAATTTGCTTGATGTTCTCCGCTACAGTTGCTGCATATCTTTGGATCTTCTTCATTGCGTTCACAGTTTTCAGTGAGGTGCGCGTCTGCGCAGTTGAGGCATTTAGGATTGTTCTTGCAATGGCTAGTGCCATGTCCAAAGGTTTGGCACCTACGGCACTGAGTAACTCGTTTGCCATGTCTGTGTTTGTCCCAATATATTTTCACTAGACACAGGTCTCTGACGTTCTTCACTACTCGGAGATCTTGATCCGGAGGTATGGTAACGAGGTAGTTTGGATGAATGATAGGTTTACTTTGCTGCATTTTGATGCGTTTGGTAGTTTTAACACCTTGTTTCTTTAGGTCGTCCTGGATCTCCTGGGTGGACAGTACTGGTAGTCCTTTGATGACGAGGTGCCTCGATTTTTCCTCCTTCAAGGGGTGAGTGAAGTATACAGTGTTGCTTGCATCTAGTTTCTTCTTGATTGTCATGTAGTCCGTTTTGTCAGCTGCTTTGACTGATAATCGTTGTGCAGCCATTAATTTCCTTTATAACTAGTGAGTGGTTATTAATTTTATCCGTGATGACAATGGGTGGTATATATTGTCTTGCAGGTTTCATCCCAGCCGTGGCAGTAGGCATTTTGTTGGAATCTTCGTCAGTGGAGTCTCCACTATCCTCATGGCCGAGGTTGTTGAACCGATTGTTGGAGGTGAAATCAGGGTCCTTCGTTATCCTCTGTCTTTTAGGTGCCATGTTGGTAGGTGGCACAGAACACTTGAGATAGCGAGCCAAACACCTTTCACCTCAGTGCCTCATCTCGAATGAGTTGCACTTCGTCACTACGAGGACGCCCGTTTTGATTTATTGTTAAAAAAAAAAGTTAAATTACTGCGAGGTAATAAAAAGTTCAATTTGTGGTTAAAATCACACGCGTAATTTATTTAAAAGTGTTTGATCACTTCGAGGAAGTGAAAAAATTTTCAAATTGTAGATTAAAATCACACGCTTAACACTTGTGCACCGTCAGTACGAGGACGCCCGTTTAAGAGATTGAAAAGTTCTCTACAGAGGTACGAATTGGTCATTGTGTCGATACAAACTCCACCGATAACGGTGCGAGTTCTCAGACACAGATGGCAAGAACATATGTGACCGTCCGCGAAGAAAGGGACCTAATGCGGAAAAAATTGATTTTCATTTTCTTACGCCAATCGATAGTTTCTGAGTTACTCTTTCATTCCCAATAATCAGAAATTTTTTAAGTTGATTACTTTTCTTGTTATTAAGCTACAAACACAGGCATGATAAGCGTACGCGGAGACTGAACGAGAGGCCTACGAAAGCCAGCCCCACCACTTACCACTGCAGCTGTACGCGACGTGTCCGTGAGCTCCACTGGCTCGTGCCTAAAAGTGTAGTGGTAAATAGAGGGGGTGCTTTTCGTAGACGCATCCCCACTACTCAAATGCTGGCTTGCGGGCTCTGCTACGATCGCCCGTCCTGTAAAATTCAGCTTTGACGCATTAGGTCCCTTTCTTCGCGGACGGTCTCATATTCTCTGCAGAGAGCTGTGAATACGAAAATTACCTCCCCTTCTTGGTCTAGCGGACCGTACTTTTATGGGCTTCGCTTCAGCGGCGGCGCACCACTCGCGACGCAGGCGAGTGGGGGTGAACTAGTGAGGATCGTTTCGTCGATGTCGGTGGGAGAAGGCTTCGCGCGATTGGTTCGCTCTCGCTACGTCAGAGCCTACAATCGTCGGGCGAACAGCGTACCGCGCTTGCGCTGTGAGTTGCCAGAAAGACTTGTAACATTTTTTTCGGGGCTGCGCGACACAGTATTCTATGTATTCTGACAGCTGAGGTTAGAATCCGTTGTCAAAGAAAGAAAGAAGAATTTTTTTATGTTAACTAAGTATAATTTATAATTATAATTTATAATTATAAATATACTCAGCGGACATCAAAAGTTGATTTTCAACCCAACCTAGGAAGCTCAATCTTCAAGCAAATCATCGAATTTTTAAATCTAAAAGATTAGACTAAAACCAAAAACCGTTGCATTTTTAACCAATTAGTTGAATTTTCAAACAAAAAAGATGGCTGTGCTCCTGAAAAATAAATTTTGAATCCAAAAGGATGAATTTTCTAACCAAAAAAAAAAGATTGTTCAACAAAACAGTTGAATCCAAATAGTAGAATTTTGAACAAAAAGAGATGTATTTTCAACAAAAAAAGATGATTTTTCAACCAAATATTTGAATTTTCAACAAACGAAAAAATTAATTTGACACCAAACAGTTGCATTTACAACCAAACAGGTGAACTTGCAAGCAAAAGAGAGGAATTTTCAACAAAAAACAGTTGCATCCTTAACCAAGTAGTTGAATTTTTAATCAAGTGGTCAAATTTTCAAACAAAAAGAATTCATCTTTCACCACAAACAGTTGCATTTTTAAATAAATAGTTGAATCTTCAAGCCAAAAAGACGAATTTTTGAAAAGACAGTTGAATTTTCAACCAGGAACTTTTCTACCAAAACGATGAATTTTCAACCTAGAGGGAAATTTTCTGTAAAAAACAACAAATTTCCAACTAATTAGTTGAGTTTTAAACAAATAAAATTAATTCTCAACCAGTTATTTTACAACCAAATAGTTGAACCTTTAAGCGAAAGGCACAAATGTTCAACAAAATAATTGAATTTTTAACCACATCCTTAATCAAAACAGATTGTTTTTAATCAAACACTTGCACTTTTACCCAAAAAAGATCAAATTTCTATCGAAAATAAATTAATTTTTAACTAAGAAAGATTTTTCATTCAAGAGAGAAACCAAAAATTTCACCCAAATTGAGGAATTTTTAAGCCATAAAGGCTAATTCTCGAGAGAACAGTTGAATTTGTTACCCAAAGACAGGAATTTTTAACGAATTATTAAGCCGAAAAGACCAATTTTCTACACAACGACTGAATTTTCTACACAAGAATGTGAATTTTCAACCAAATATTTGAATTTTTAACTAAAAACGATGAATTTACAATTTAAAATATAATATAATAGTTGAACTGTTAACTAAAAACGATCAACTTTCAACCAAAAATGGAATAGTTAAATTCAAGTTTAAAAACTTAATATTTATTAAAAAAACAGTGAATTTTCAACAAATTAGTTCAATTTTAAATCAATAATATTTGGGAATACAAAGAATATGAAGAATATGGAAATATGTAGGAATATGAGGGAATATTTGGGAATATGAGACAATATTTCCAATCATATTTAAACTATAAATGATCAAAATTCCTATTTATTTATGGCAGGCTTCACAGTCTTTTCCTTATTTCCCTATTCTCCTTTTATTCTCGTTTTTCCAATTAAATTCGAACTTATAGTTAATAGAAATCTATGATAAAATCTTAACTATTTTTGCGTTAAAGTTCATTGTTTTCAGTAGAAAAGTCTACCAATACATTTTTGGTTAAGAATTCTTTTTTTTTTTAGTTTGAAAGTAAATTATTTTATCGAAAATTTAACAATTTTGTTCAAAAGTCTCACTTTTTGGTTGACTATTGTACTGTCTCGTTAAAAATTCGTCTTTTTAACTTGAAAATTCAACAATTTGGTTGCAGTGTTTTTTTTCCTCCTTGACTTACAAATTTGTTTTGGTTGAAAATTCAACTATTTTGTTAAGCATTCATCTTTTTGGTTTAAAAATTCATCTCTTTCTGTAAAAATTTCACCTGTTTGGTTAAAAATGCAAATTTTTGTTTAACAGGTTTCGGTTTAAAATTAACTTTTTTGTTAAAAATTCAATTGTTTTGTAGTATATACAAAGATATTAATTTTCAAATCAAAAAGAAATATTTTCTACAAAAAAATTGAATTTTCAACCCGAAAATCAGATTTTTTTACAAAAAAGTTAATTTGAAACTATACACTTTAATTTTATACCAAATTGTTGAATTTGTAAGCCAAAAATGTGAATTTTTTACAAAGCAGTTCCATTTTCAAACCGAAAAGATGAATCCTCAACGAAACCTGTAATACTTGATATTTTAACGTAAAACTATTTTAATTTGAAATAAAAAACAGTTGAATTCAACCAAATTAGACGAATTTTCAGGAAAATAATTGAATCCTCAACAAAATACATGACTTTTCCACCAAATATTTAAATTTTTTAATAGAAAAGATGAATTTTCAATTAAAGACATATATTTTCAACAAAAAAATGGAATAATTATATTTACATTTTTATAAAAAATGGTTTAATTTTTGACTCTAAAGATGAATCTTCAACTAAAATGATGAATTTAAAACTAAGATGATTAAGTTTGTACCAAAAAACACGAATTTTCCACAGAATACATGAATTTTCAAATAAAAAAGATCAATTTTTAACCAAATAGTTGAATTTTTAACAAAAAAATATGCATGTTCAACTAAAAATGCAATAGTTTAATTTACAGTTCAAAAACTGATATTTTTCAACCAAAAAAGAAACCAATTTTCAACGAAAAAGTTAAATTTTCCACGAAAAAAATGAATCTTCAACCAAAAAGATAAATCTTTCACAAATTAGTTCAACTTTGAATCAATTTGTTGAATTTTTGACCGAAGAAGATGAGTTTTTAACAAAATAGTTGCAATTTGAACAAAATAATTAAATTTTTAATGAAATAGTAGAATTTTTAGCCAAACTAAAAATTCAAACGAAAAATTGAGAATATCTACAAAAGTCGCAAACTTTATGGAAATTTATCATCAAGAAACGTACTAAACGTTATCAAGTTTTTAACGTTACTTTTGATCCCTAGCGTATGTGGAATCGACTCCAAATTAAGTAAAATAATATAAATCCCAAAAAAAACGAATCCCTTTGAATACAAATTCTACATACCAAATACTATTCATCGTTCAAACTGTGAAAATATAAATAATAATACAGACAAATACATCCGACTCTCAGTTTAGTAACTCGCGGTTTTGTAATTCCTCGAACTGCTGGCCCACGCAGTTTCTCAGCTCAAGGGGCCAGAGGTGGTTGCGACTCTTGCCTTAAAAACACCAGCGGCGTAGCGGAAAGGCGCAGTGCGCGGATACTTACTCACGTATATTGCGCAATATTATGCATTCCAATTGGAAACGGTTCAGACGGCCCCGACTTGCCCTTGGAAAATGTCGGGGTCCGTTAGCGCATTTGCGCATCATGCATGGCAGCGTTTTTTAAGTGTTTTTGTTGACGTACGACGTAAAAAATATAATATTTTCTATAGTCAACTAAAAATCAATATATTAGAATCAAAAAACAATTCAAATAATTCGCGGAATAGCGAGTTTTGTAGCATGACATCGCGGTCATGGAAGGAGGGCTGGAAATGTCAAGAAGGTTAGCATAGTCCTTGACAAAGGAGTGCAGACAACTTTTTGGAGAAAATATTCTAGGGTAAAAGTAAGTTGTAAAGGTGTGAATAGTAATATTTTTCAAGTGTAGAATGCATTTGCGCAATTCGGTTTGATCCTTTTATCGGTTGAAGACCTTTCAGTGTCACGAAATAAAATCAACTGTCAGAAATTTGAAGTTAGAATACCCGATGACGTCATGCTAAAATACTCAATTCCAAAGAACGAGGGCTTCCCGCTCTTCGGGCCTCTTTTTCATTGGTCAGCCACTGAAACGGAGAAGGCCGTGCAGGGACGTCCAGCTAAAGACTTCAAAAGAAGAAAAAAAATTTATTTTTGTTAATGAATAAAAAAGAAATACGTCTTTTCAGAAATCTGCCTTGACAGTTTCATGCCAAATTTTATTAGATTTTATTCAAAATAAAAAGCGTTCACATTGGAAAAGAATTGTTTTCTGTAAATCAATTTGCTGCACAGCAGGGCAAAAAAAGTTTCTTCTGGACAAGATAATATAGAGCTTACAATTTAAATTCGATTTAAGCTCCTTTTTTTAAAATAAAAGTAATTAAAATTGTTGTTAAATATTTTTTTATTTGAACAACAAAGTTGAAATTGTTTCATAAAAATTAAACATTTTTTAATTGAAAATAATTGTCAGCCTTACTGAATGTTGAATTTTAAAGAGTTACATTTGAAAACTTAAATTTTAAAGACGTATACAAAAAATTCTTTCATTTTGAAGATCAAAAGTCAAGTTTTCAATACTAAGTCATCTCCAAGCTGAAGAAATTTCGAATGTAAGGCATAAAAATGACAGAATTCTCAATTTTAAAAAACAATTTATTGAATATTCGTTTTTTTATTGATATTTTTTAATTTAAACTTTATCTATTTGGCTAAAAATTCATGTATTTTGTTGAAAATTTGTCTCTGTAGTCGAAAATAATTCTTTTATATTTAAAAATTCATCTTTTGGGTTGAAAATGGACCTATTTCATTTTTGGTTCAAAATGTATCTTTATTTGTTAAAAATTCAACTATTCGGTGTAAAAAATAGAGAAAGATATGAAAACACATTCTTCGAAACGTTCTTTCAGGTGTCTGACAATAATCTTATATTTGTGAAATTCAGAACTACGCGAGAAAAACTGACCAGTAATTATAATATCAAACTTTTTCTCTTCAAACTGAATAACTTACACTGTTACTTTTTTTATAAATGAATTATGAACTTTTATTATGAATTTGTGAAAAAATAGAATTTTTCATTTATCCAATTTGAATTTTCGCGGAACTTTGACCAGAACATTTAACGCCACCTAGCGGCTGGTAAACTCCCCTATTAAGAAAATCGGATTCCTACTTTATCGACACGGTTGTAACTCATGAAAATGGGGATTCCCCTGTTTATCTTTCTTGTAGTTTAGTCATCCAGTTGCAACTTGTTCAGTCATCTGCGTCACTGCTTACGGGATCAGAATCGCTGTAAACAAAGAAAAAACTTATAGAAAAAGTGGGGAGGTACATATATTCAACTTTATTGAATTACAGGTAAAATGCATTTCTTTTCGAAAATTTGCTATCCAACCTAATAATCAGGGTGTCCGTAAATCTTCATTTTCAAAATGTCCTGATTTTTCCCTGAATAATGTTCTTTTAAATATAAAAAAATTCGATGAAGTTTATCAAAATTCCAGGTGAATTTTAACGAGTTGAGAATAAATTCATGAGGCTTCAAAATAATTCAAGTAAGTGAATTGAAAACAATTCAAAAATATGAAAAAAAGCATTGAATTCAGGATGAATTAAACAAAATCTAAAAAAAAATCAAAAAAGTCTATCGAAATGAATGGCATTGAGTGAATCTAGAAGAATTCAAGTGAATTAAAAAAATTCCAAAGAATTTAAAAGAATTCAGGGTAAGTTCCAAATGAATTCAGACGAATTGCAAAAAGTATTTGAAAATCTCTTCAAATCTTTGAAATCCTATAAACCCCTAACTTTTTCTGTATAAATTCTTTTAAACACATTAAAATATTATAACATTTTATGAAATCGGACACTTCCTGAAATCCTGGAAAATTTATTGAAATAGGTTGAGAGCTTCTGAAATTCCTTAAAATCATTGAAATCCTCGGAAATCTGATAAAATCTCTTGAAATCTTTCAAAATAGCCAGTGTAGAATCCCATAAAATCATTTAAATTTATAGAAATTCCTTTAAAGTTTTTTTAATCTCTTGAAAATACCTTGAGAGCTATTAGAATCCCTTTAAATAATTGGAATCCTCGAAAATGTTATAAAATAGTCTAAAATATTTCAAATTCTTTGACATCACTTCAAATTATTGAAATCAATTAAAAATTTCTCCGAATCTTTTTATAATACCCTAAAATATTTCAAATGCCTTGACGTATTTAAAACTCTTGAAAATTATTAGGAATTTAAAAAAATACCCCAACATCTTTCATATCCTTTGGAATCACTTGAAATTATTGAAATATATTAAAAATACCTTAACATAAGGTATTTAATGTCCTGTAAAATCTTTTGGAAAATCCTCGAATTTTGTTAAGCCCTGGAAAAATTATTGACATTTTTTAAATATCCGAAACTCTTCGGAATTCTTTGAAATTATTTAAATAAATTGAAAATTCTTAGGAATTTTTAAAAATATTCTAAAATCTTCCAAATTCTTTAAAATCTTCGCAGATACCTTGTAATATTTGAAGATCTTTGAAATCCCTTAATTCTTGTGAATAAATTCTTTGAAATCCATTGAAATATAAAATTCCGTAAAACTACATGAAATCGGATATTTGGTGAAATCCTTAACAATTTATTAAAATACCATGAGAGCTTTTAAAATCCCTTGAAATGATTGAAATCCTCGGAAATCTTATAAAATCCTTTAAAAATCCTTAAAAATCCTTAAAACCTTATAAATCCCATACAATTGTTCGATATCCTCCAAAATTTTAGTAAATTCTTAAAAATACCTCGAAAAAGTTATGAAATCATCTAAAATCATTAATACCTTGAAAAGATTATTGAAAATTTTTTAAGTGATCTTTTCACTTTAAAAAGGGACTAAAAGTGACTCTGTGCCTTTCTCATGAAAAAATTAACCTATTATATTTTAAAGTACCTTGCAAATTTTCCAAATCCCGAGTAACCTTTATATCCTGTAAAATTTTTGGAAATCCCGTAAAATAATTTAAATGTAATGAAATCTTTTATAATGTTTTAAATTCCTTGAAATCCTGTATATTCCTATGCAATTCCTGGAAAACATTTAAAATCTCTTAAAATATTAAAAATCATAATCAGACGAATTTTCAACAAATAAAGATTTTTCATTCAAGAAAGAAGAAAAGTTCATCCGAAGTGTTAAACTTTCAAACCAAAAGACGAATTTTCTGTAAAACAGTTGCGTTTTTCAACAAAGAAGATGAAATTTCTAATCAAGAAGATTATTTTTCTACAAAAAAGACGAATTTTGAATTGAAAAAGATCAATTTTCAAGCAAAGATGGAAAAGTTACATTTACATAACTTTTAACCAAGTAGTTCAATTTTCAAACAAAAAAGATGAATTTTCAACGAGCAATGTAATAAATGATGTTTCAACCACAAAATATTTTAATTTGACATAAAAAACAGTTCAATTCAATAAAAAAAGACTAATTTTCAACAAAATGAATGAATCTTCAACCAAAGCAGATTAATGTCTAACCAAAAAGTTGCATTTTTCGCCAAAAAAAGATGAAATGTCTAATAAAACAGATAAATTGTTAAACCAAAAAGACAAATTTAAAAAAAAAGTTGAATTTTCAACCAAGGAATAATTCACTTGAATTGTCAACACCAAAATACGAATTTTCAGAGATCCGCTGAAGTCCTTTGAAATCCCTTAAAATCCTGAGAAATTTTCTATAATCCTAAACACTTCCTGGAAAACATTTAAAATTTCGTGAAATATTAAAAATCATATGAAATCCCTTGAAATAAATTGAGATTTCTTTCAATCCTTTCAAATGCTCTTGAAATACGTTGATTTTAACATAAATTCCTTTAAAATCCTTTGAAATCTCTTTGAATTCGCTTGAAATTCTTTTAAACCCTTGAAATACATTGTTTGTTCCATACGTAGTAGGACTGAATTTCTATAGCCCAGATAAGAATGGGGGGATTGACGGGCAGGATGGGTGGTGGGGGACGTCAGTAATCAAATGCATGATCGAACAGTCGCATCCGAGCATTTGTGGAGTAAATATTGCGCGAGAAGTAAACCCTTTTTTTAGGCTTCCGTCACGCTCTTAAAGCTCCACAAGCAGCAGGACTGACTTTCTATAGCCCAGATAAAGCAATAGAGGGATTTACGGGCAGGATGGGTGGTGGGGGATGTCAGGAACCAAATGCGTGCTCGCACAGTTGCTTCTGAGAATTTGCGGAGTAAATATTTCGCTAGAAGTAAACCCTTTTTGCAGGCTTCCGTCACGCTATCAAAGTTCCATAAGTAGTAGAACTGACTTGCTATACATACATACATTGATTAGCAGTTCGAACTCGAAAGTTCATTGCCTCATTACCCGATTCGGGTAGTGTTTCTAGGTGGATATTTACTACCAATCTGGGCCCACCACACCCACGACGGGCCAACAGCACGCAGTAATTCCTGAACGGTCACCCATCCAAGCACTAACCGCGCCCAACAATGCTTAACTTCAGTGATCTTACGAGAACTGGTGTTTTCAGCGTGGTATCAAGAACTGACTTGCTATAGCCCAGGTAAAGCAATAGAAGGATTTACGGGTAGGATAGGTGGTGGGGTATGTCAGGAACAAAACTCATGCTCGAACACTCGTCTCCGAGCATTTGCGGAGTAAATATTGCGCGAGAAGTAAACCCTTTTT
>CAKNYM010025808.1:0-10219 GCA_932195095.1 Andricus curvator | reverse complement strand
ATCTATAATTTATTTATTGGCTTCTCTTTCCTCTTCCCTGTGCGAGATCTTCGATCTCAACTAAAACGAGGAACCTAATTAAAAAGGAAAGTATTTTGCGTTTTCCATGACGTAACACTACCATATGTGCTGCCACAGTGCACGTGTTGTGTGAGAGCAGAATATCTTAAAAACGCCTTGAAATCTTTTTAAATACCTTAAAACTTTTTCGAATTCTGTAAAATCTTTTGAAATTCCTTGAATTTTTTGGAGCTTTTGAAAATTTCTTGAAATTATTAAAAATACCCTAAAATATTTAAAATCCTGTAAAATCTTTTGAAAGCCAACATAACATGTTTTAAAGATATTAAAAATTCCCTAAAATCTTTACAATTCTTTAAAATCCCTTCAAATTATGGAAATCAATTCAAAATTTCTTGAAATCTTTGAAAATATCCTAATATCTTTAAAATCTTTGGATTTCTTTGGAAATACACTTTTCACTATTTCCCGTAACAATAATATTTGTATATATTTATTAATTGAAGATATGGTTTTGACCAGAGAAATTTAATAAATAATTTGATATTGTTTTTGTCTAGATGGTCTAGAATAAATATTTTTTAAATATTGAATATTAATTTTATAAGTTGTGAAAAAAACCTCTCTAGCTCCGCTGGGATCAGAACCCAGGTCTTTCAGATTTTTGGCATGATGCTACTAATCTACGTAGAGACGAGAATATTTTATTCACAACCCTTACAAGTTGAATTCCGACGTCATTCATTATATTTGTAAGATCAATTTTCCTAAAATGAGAGTTATATTTATTAATTGATGTTGTGGTTTTGACCAGAGAAATGTAGTAAATAATATTATGTTAATGTTTTTTCTAAATGCTCTAAAATCAATATTTTTTTTATATAGATTATTAATTTTATAAGTTGTGAAAAAATCTCTCTAGTATTTGTATTTCTCCACTTTTCATTCAGAACTTATATTTTCGAGGAAGGCATCAGATAGAAATCTCAGATATCATCAGATAGAAATTCTTTGGACATCAGATAGAACCATTCCAAAGCATAACATTTTAGGCCCCGGAGTTAGGGCATTTTTTATGATTTTTTTATTTTTGGGGGTAGAAATGGGGTGTGTTCCAGAAGAGATAGAAATGCGGTATCTTCTGGATTCAATTTTGGCACCAAAAATTCTTATAATCAACACTAACATTTTAGGTCTGGAAGTTATGTCATTTTTTATGATTTTTTCGATTCTTGAGGGTTGAATTGGGGTGTATTCCGGAGGTGCTAGGGGAATGAAACTTTTTTGGGTATCTTTTGTCATTAAACAGATCCATTTAGAACTTTTCAATTTTAGGTCGCACGCAAACAATTTTTTTTGTAAATTCGTTTTTTGTAAACGTTGCAAACTTCAGCGAGGTACGCAACCGGTATGATATGCCTTCATTACCGTCATTTACGCGAGTCAACGCATACATACGTACGTGCCTGAAGGTGGCACATAGGCGATTTAAGGATCGATGGTGACTATCGCTATCGTAAACCAACTTCGGATATTTCAATTGATTTTGAAAGTTTGTTTTATTTTTGGAGCAAAAACTTGAGGTTGAAAGAACTTTCAGAAATGGCTAAAGGTATCAAAGAGATATTTACAAATCCAAATTGCATCTTAAAAATAATTATTTTGGTGAGTTTAACATTAGCATAAATATAAATAATATAAAATAATTAATCTAAATTATAATTCAGGTTGTGGCAGGCGTGCAAATTGGTTTCGCGATGTATGTGCTCCAAAATATAAACGAACGTTTAATTTACAGTTTATTAAATTTAGGGATCATTACTATCATTATCGCTTTGCTGATTGCCTTCATATTTTTCGAATCAACTCCACGCACGGTATGAATACGAGTACTTAAAAAGAGGTTATCCTCAAATAAATCCGAATTTGGCTATAAAATATTCACTATTTTGCAAAAATAATTATTTTCTATTCTCTACATTTTTTCAGGAAACTTGTCTTCTCGCAGGCTGTATTATATTGATAGGAGAAATAATGTACCAATATTTGAAATTTTATCAAAACGACTCAGCTGAACTCACAAGTATACTCGTAGTTATTCACATTTTGATTATTGAAAGTAAACAAAAATAAAATTGATAGAAAAACAATTTTATTCCAGTGCTTGATAAACACACCATAGTTATGTTACTATGCGATGGTAAGATATAATATTAATTACATATTACTAAAGAAGTATTATATGCAATTTTGAGAGTTTATTTTAAAACCTGTACTTGGATTGATTTCAGTGGAAGCTGCCCTTCTCCTACTCGATGTCGTTTTCCTTCAGATAAAAAAGAAAGCTTAGTGACCTGCAGTTTTCTTACGAGAGTATTAAAAAGCTGGAAAATCATTGACTGAAAGTTAAATAAAGTTTTCAATCAAGAACAAAAATTAATATTGTGCTCGACCTTAATTTATCAGAAACTAATTTAATTTAGAACTTAGCATTAAATCTTAATGAAAAAAATGAAATTACTTTAATCCAAAAAGAGATTACAATTAATTTTTAAAAACGTCGATTTATTTTTCGAACGTCGACAATAAGAAGACCCTTAAATTTAATGTCACAGATTTCTCTCTGTTCATTAAAATTCCGTTTTCCATAAAATTCGTTCTTGATGAGAATCACTACGTCATTACACGATATAAGAAATAAGAATTTCTCGACTGAAATAAAGTAAATTTATAGAAAATCCAAAAGGATTTTATAAGGATTATCTTCATCATTGATGTGATTTCAGGTTAGGACTCACGGGTCTAGGAGGTGAGGAGATCCATAATTTCAGTATAAAATGCGTCTTACTTTCAGCTAGAAGAGTCCTTAATTTAAAGTCATTTTAACCTTACACTAACTTTTCAGTATAAATATCGTTTAATTTCAGGTATTTATACTACTTGAATTTCATTCTTTTTGTTTGCCTACTGTAACGATTAAAACATTCTTAATTTCAGATTTCATAAGCTTCTTTTTGTTACACCTTAAAATAAGTCAAATTTTCCCCTTAAATAAGTGTTTGTTTTTTCTGTGTATCATAAAATGATTAAATCAAATTTGTAGATCTGTTTTGGGGTATATAAATTTATCTATTTATTTTTTTTGTATCTTGCGTCGTTTTTCCAAAAAGTTTATTTAAAAAATGATTAATAACAAAGTTGTAGATCTTTTTTGGGGGAACAATTATTGTATAAACATTTTTTTGTATCTTGTATAGTTTGACCGCAAAATTGAATTTTTTGTTTTTGCATTCTCATCATAATTAGAAGGTATTAGTTTTATGTGAAAACTAACTGTCGCACAAGTTTCTAGGAGCGTTCTAGTTTTGAGTGTCATGGATTTCTTTAAATCTTCACGTTTTGGGACCCCTTGAATGACCGAAAAGAAAGGTCGAGTTCGTTAACCAGCATTTTCTGACAAACGGTTCTGGCTTCAACCACCAAAAAACCATACTAAAAATCAAAAATCAAAAAATATCTACAAATTGTTTAGTAATTATTTTTTGATAGGGCGCGTAGTTTTTGTTTCAATCGTAAAAAATGACATTAAAAAGTGAGAAATTACATTTTTGGAAATAAGACACAGGATACAAAATATTAAACGACAAGAATTGTCTAACTAAAAAAGATCTATAAATTTGTTATTATTCCTTTTTCGATAGGACGCGCAGTTTTTGTTTTAATCGTAAAAAATAACATTAAAAATACAAAAATAAAATTTTTGGAAAAACGGCACAAGATACGAAAAAAAAATGAATAAAGAATATGTAGTTGTTCACACAAAAAAAGATCTATCATTTTTTAAATCATTTTTTGATGGGATGCGTAGTTTTTGTTTAATTGTAAAAAATAACACTGAAAATTAAAAAACTAAATTTTTGGAAAAACGACACAAGCTAAGAAAAAAATGAATACACAATAATTGTTCACCCAAAGAAGATCTACAAATTTTTTGATTAATCTATTTTCGATAAGATGCGTAGTTTTTGTTCTGAACGTAACAAATAACATTAAAAATGGTTTGAATAAATTTTCAGAAAAGCACCACAAGTTACGAAAAAAATCAAACAACAATAATTGTTCACCCGAAAAAGATTTACCATTTTTTTATTAATCAATCTTTGTTAGAACGCGTAATTTGTGTTTAATCGTAAAAAATAACATTGAAAATAAAAAATTAAATTTTTAGAAAAACGACCAAAGGTACGAAATAGAATGAATACACAAAAGTTGTTCAACCAAAAAAGATCTACAAATATTTTATTGACCACTTTTTGATAGTAGGCGTATAAGAGACAACCAAACCACCTCGCTCTCATTTCTTTATTATTTATCTATATTATTTCGAGGCTTCGGTTCTTTTTACCGTTCTCATAAGTTCGATTATTGGTCAACCAAAAAAAAAATATTTTTGTAGGAAAACTCAAGTGGAAAAATTATACATAGTCGGAAATATTATATATAATTTTCATTTGAATTTCTAATTTCATATCAGATTTTTCAAAGTTTTCTAACAAGTAGGAAAATTCTTTTTAATTTTCAAAATTTTTAATTTTTTAATCCACAGAACCAACAGAAGATATTATGCGATCGATAAAATATTTTGCAAATGTTAGTATGGGTTGGTAACTTTTACAAGGTATTAAAATTCAATGAGACCAAAATGTTGGAAAACGATCCGGCCTGGTATACATTGCAGTGGTCAACTTTTTTTTAGCGCAAATAGTGATTGTGAAATGTCTAATTATTATTAAAGTTTAGAGGTCGATTACGTATGCGTCTATGCGCCACCTTCAGGCACGTACGCATGTATGCGTTGACTTGAGTAAATGAAACGAAAATTGGAGAAATATAAAATAATGTTGTTACGGGAAATAGTAAAAAGTGTGTTGGAGGTAAGGCTGTAATATTTATTTAATATTTATTAGTAAACATGTTAGTAACAAAATTGGAAGAAAGTTATAGGTTAACAATTTTTCCTTTCTTCTTTTTGAGGAAAATAACCTATGTCGAAAATTAATAATAATAATAATAAGCTCAATAAATGAAGTGACTTTTTTGAAGATATTCATGGGTTGATACATCTTCGAGGATTAAATTTACTAATATTAAAGTCTTTTTTCATATTTCAAATATTTCAAGGTATTTCCAAAGAAATCCAACGATTTTAAAGATTTTAGGATATTTTTGAAGATTCCAAGGAATTTTCAATTGATTTGCATATTTGTTTAAAGGGATTTCAAAGAATTGTGAAGATTTTAGGGAATTTTTAATATATTAAAAAATTTTCAAGGGATTTCAAAAGATTTTACAGGATTTTAAATATTTGAGGGTATTTTCAATAATTCCAAGAAAGTTTAGAAAGCTTTAAAAAAATTCAAGGGATTTCAAAAGATTTGAATTATTTTAAGGAACTTTTATTTGTTTTCAATAATTTGAAGGGATCTCAAAGGGTTTCAAATATTTTAGGTTATTTTGAAAGATTCTAATGCATTTTCGAGAGACTAAAAAAAATCAAATAAAATTTCCAAAGATTCTAATGATTTTATTGGATTTAAAAAAACGTTCATGCGGTTGTAAAGAATTTCCTCGAATTTTAGAAGATCTAGAACGCTTTTACAGGATCTATAAGATTTTAAAATACGAAGTGTCTCGTCGTCCCGAAATTCGGGATGACTAGTAGTCCAATATTTTTCATAAGTTTGGCTAGTCGTCCCGAATGGTCGGGACGACTCTTCCATTCCCCCTTCCAACTCCCCTAATTTTTTCGGGACGACTACACACAGCCTTTAACATAATCAAACAGTTTTATCAGACTTTCGAGGATTTTAATGATTTTAAGGCAGGGGTATTCAGCGAACGGAAATTCCATGATTTTTACTCACGGGCCAGATGTCTCGTTTCCACCACTACGCCTCCTCACTCAACACGGAAAACTTCCGCCTCACTCTTATAGCTCAGGGAGGAGGCGCAGTGGTGGAAACGAAACATGCGGTCCGTGAATAAAAATCATGAAATTTCCCCTCACTAAAGAGGCCTGTTTTAAGGGATTTTAAAAAATTTCAAGGTATTTTAAACCATTTTCCAGGATTTCAAGAAACATCAGATTTCATAGAAAATCGCGGGAGTTTGTATTATTTTAATGGACTTCAAAGAATTTTTTCACGAGAAGTGAGGGATAACGTCAAAGATTTGAAAGGATTTTCAAATAATTTTTGTAATTCATTTGAATTCGTTTTGAATTCACTCTAAATTCTTATTAATTTATTCTGACTGCTCTTAAATTCTTTGGAATTTTCTTGAATTTTTTTTATTCACTTGAATTCATTTAAATATTTAAAAATGTCTAGTCTACCGTTTTCCTCATTTTTAATTGAAATCTTAGACAAATAAAATTTTGTAAAGTCTGATTTGAGAATAATTAAAAATTTGAAATAAATTGCAGTTCGAAAACCCCGCAGGAATCAAAATAAGCATTAAAAGTTTGTAATAAATTTATTCCTGGTGTAGTAATTTCATATTCAACGCATCCAGTTTAAATGCAATTCCAATTTAAAAGAATAGCTACTGCATTTCAAAAAGTTATAAATTTGATATGAAACTGAAAACAGTATATGCACACTATTTCGAATTATTGAAAGCAGAAAAATTCGGAATCCTCTTATTTCAAATGCTCCTAATTATGGTTTTAACTGTAATATTCTAGCATTTTTAACGACATTGATTATTGTGACTTATTTGCAAGATGTACAATATTGTAAATACTTGTTAAATGTATAATTCTTGCATTTTAATTTTAATTTCCATTTATTAGATCAACGTTTCTACGGAATTGCATTTAAACTGGATGCATTGAATATAAAATTACTAAACCACAGCTCAATATACTACCAAAGAATTTTAAAAAATTCATTATAAATTAATAAGAATTCAGTGTGAATTCCAATTTAACTCAAATGAAATGCAACAAATATTTGGAAATCTTTTAAGAAGAAGATTAGAAACACAATATCGTCAAGTCAATCTGTGCAAAAATTCTATTCTTGAACAAAAAGACTCAGAAACATTATGCAACGAAAAATCAGTTATTTTGAAAAAACATATTCGAAAGGCTCAATATATGAAAAAGAATTGCATAGAAAGGCCTCAAAATATGTTTCCAAACAACGTTTTAATCGGCTCATTAGAGACAAGTATATAACTAGAGGAAAAAAGAGGGAGAGAATTAGGAAAGAGACAACCAAGCCATCCTCACTCTCATTGCCTTTCTCTTACTCCGTCTTTTTGATACTACTTTTGGGAACCAACATGTTTCGAGATCACTTTAGATCTCCTCATCAGGGTATAATTTTATAGGATACTACGGACAATTATTTCTATCATATGCTTTATATAAGTAATGTATGTATATATGAGACTGAAGTTTCTTATCGTACTGTTATTTACATTATTTTTTATTTATGGATGGATTTTTATACTTTAATTTTCGGTTTAAGTGTCAATCCTTAATATTTCGCAAATCTTTCATGTACCTTAATACTTGTTTTAATTTCAAATGAACAGAAAATTAAAATACAATAATTTCCAAGGTTTCCTATAAAAATTCAATAAAATTATCAAAGGCTTTGTTATATCTCGAAATGTCTATATTTAAATTGATTTCATTATTGCCTTCTCTCTTTATGTATAAAATCTCCATGAATTAACTTTTTATTTGCCCCACAATCTGTCAATTTCCGCGAAATCTATGATGATATGTTAAAAATTTCTAAGAAACTTGAGTTTCATAACAAGTAAAAACCATAAAGTAGAAAAAAGACTTATCCTTCTGTTGTTATTTCCTATATTTCATTGTGAAATGGAAAAATTTATTCCGTTATAAATCTTATATGAAAACCATCAGCACAACACCAATTTTTATTGTCATAATCACCATAAAAATGTTAATAGATAATAAATATTTTCCAAAAATATTTTTTATAAAATTTGAAAAAAAAATTTGATTTTGAATTAATCCATATTCCGAAATACAAATTCGTCGAATTAAATGGGATTTTATTTGAAAATTCAGAAAAGTTTCTTCAAATTTATTTATTTTTTCATTTAGTTTAATTTTAAAGTTACACTTTAACTTAACTTTACAATCTAACTGAATTTTTGGTAATTTTTTATTTTGCAACAGAATTTTTCTTAAAGAAAATTTTTTTGTTATTTTGATTCTTCAAGATTTCGTCTAGAGCGACTGAACCGCACCGGGTCACTCTGAGTACTGAATTCACTTTTTAAACAAAGGAAAAGAAATAGACGAACGAAAACTCCCTTTGAAATTGACAGATTTTTGGTTGTACGCATTTTCCAAGAACTGAAGTACGGTGTCCTTAATATACACGAGACAGTCAACGATCGTAAAAACCACATGTTGGAGAAATTCTTTAGAACCTGAACTTTAAAATATTTTCCCAATTTTGAAAAAGCAATTAACTCAGTGCCATAGTACTCAATAATACAATTAATTGAAGTGTTTCCATCTATAAGTCGCGTTTGCATTTTTGTAATTTTTTAGATTTTTTCTGAAAATTTTATTAAAGATTTCTGAAATATCAAGGATACTTTATACAACACCAAAAAAATTTTTTTTTTGTTATACCCGGTGAAGCTCAATGAAGAGTTGAGTCCTAGAATTGTCATGTTAATCAATAAAATAAAATTTCTGATTAATTATGATCTTATTTATAACAATTACTTACAATTAGAAGATATTGATGAACACACATTTTTAAAGTTCCATTCTTTAAGAACAAATAGGATTTTGAATTTGCATTATTTTTTAATTTATCAAAAGCATAATATCGACGTATTTTTGTATACGCCAGTATACGTATTCAATGAAACTTGTTAAAGTATTCTATTGAATCTTCCTTAGACAGCCATTATTGCAGGTGTTAAGGGTTTCATGCTTTCATTTATCGAAAGTCTTTGATTTGAATAAGTAATACATGAACATCCCTCTGGCAACCTTACTTTTGGTAAGTACCAGGATGTCATAATATCACTTTTTATTTTTAATTGTTTTTAATCATAAGAAATTAAATTTTCATTAAACTTTTGTAAGTGCACTAAATTACACAACAGAAGTTTGTTAGGTGAAAAAATATCTCCTTATAAATTAAATTTTATTTTATAATAATCGGACTCGGAAAGGACAAAGGTGATAGGAAAAACGATAACTGTGCCTGGATCAGAAATTTGAAGGTTGACCCAGAAACCTATTCCCTGAGAACGGCATTAAAATCCGAACCTAAAAGAACAAATATCAGGGTCTATGGCTTAATGTATTTTTGGTTGCATAATGTTTATGAGTCTTTTTGTTCAAGAATAGAATTTTTGCACAGATTGACTTGACGATATTGTGTTTCTAATTTTCTTCTTAAAAAATTTAACAAACAGAGACATTAAGCCATAGACCCTGATATTTGTTCTTTTGGGTTCGGATTTTAATGCCGTTCTCAGGGAATAGGTTTCTGGGTCAACCTTCAAATTAGGAAATCTCTACAAATCTTTGAAATCCTCAGAAATCCCTTACTTTTCGTGAATAAATTCTTTTAAATGCAATAAAATATTATAAAATCTCGTGAAATCCTATATGAAATATTATATTTCTTGAAATCCTGGAAAATTGATTAAAAATACGTTGAAAGCTTTTAAAATCCCTTAAAACAGGCCTCTTCAGCGAGGGGAAATTTCATGACTTTTACTTACGGGCCACATGTTTCGTTTCCTCCACTACGCCACCTTCCTGAGCGTTAAGAGTGAAAATGTAGTTTTCCGTGTTGAGTGAGGAGGCGTAGTGGTGGAAACGAGACATCTGGCCCGCGAGTAAAGATCATGAAATTTCTGTTCGATGAAGACCCCTGTCTTAAAATCATTAAAATCCTCGAAAATCTGATAAGATACCTTGGAATCTTTTCAATTATTTTAAAACCTTATAGATCTTGTAAAATCGTTTTATAACTTCCGGAATTCTGGGCAATTCTTTACAACCGCATGAACATTTTTTAAATCCATTAAAATCATTAGAATCTTTGGAAATTCCTTTTATTATTATTATTATACCATTAAGCCATTTCCCTTTCGGGGTAGGCGTGACTTGCTCGGTTGG
>CAKNYM010025803.1:0-18562 GCA_932195095.1 Andricus curvator | reverse complement strand
CAGTGGTATACCTGTAGTATACTATAGGTATACCTGTAGTAAACCAGCAGTATACAAATGTAATTCTGTAGTACTCGGCTGTAGTTATCCTGTAGTCATCCCTGTAGTACAGTTTCGTAAGGGAGTGAATTCTCATGTAACCTCTTTCCTGTTAATATGTCTTCTTTCAAAGTTTTACATTCGGTCGTTATTCTCGCAGCCTTCACGATTTACTTCGAATGAAAATCTGCCACCTACATATGTGAGTAACCCCACCCAGGAAATTAAACGACTCAAAAAGAGTTTGCGTCAAACGAAGAAAAATTGAGGAACATAACCGAGAAGTACGAGCAGGTTAAGGAAGATGTGAAGAGTTTGGAACAAGCTTTGAGTGAATCGGATGCTTATGCAGATTCACTCAGAGAAGAGCGCACCGCAATGAATGAAGAAATGGCATTACTAAGAAAACTGAATTGAACTGAACTGAACTGAAAAAATTGAATATTTCAAAGTAAAAGCTTCGGAAAATCTAGAAATATAAATTTTTATAAAAAAAGAAAAATCTGATTTGTTATAAAAATTGATTCGACCAATTTTTCTAAAATCAAAATTTAAACTTTTTAAATTACTTTAAGTAAATTTAAATCGTTTAGAAATTAACAATTACAAATTTTTAATTATACTTTTCAAAATTCAACCATTTCAATTTTAATCGCAAAATTTAAACTTATGATAGGGAATAATTGGAAATTTAGCGCTTGCCATGAAAATTCAGAATTCTATTCTAAAATTGTAATCATTAAAAATTGAAGAAATTATTTAATTATTCAATAGAAAAATTGTTTTTTTTTTTTTAACTGAGTTTGAAATGTCGAACTTTTTGGAACATTTTTCAAATAAAAAAAACTTCAATATTCAATGCCTGAATCTAAAATCTGCTCATTTTTAAGGCTTAAATTTGAGGATTTGTTTTAACTTTTCATTATTTTGAATTTATTCTGAAGGCATTTCATTCAAAATTCTTTGATTACAAATCCTTTAAACTGAAAAGCGTGCAACTATCAAGTCTTTTAATTTGATACTCTACGGTTTCGAAAAATTTAAGAAATCAGACAGTTTTGTACGTTTAAAATTGAAACCAAACTATTCAGAAAATTTAAATATAAAATTATTAAATTTAAAACTGACTAATATTGAAAACAAACAATAATTTAAAATAATTAAATCTAAAATTATTCAATTAAAAACTAACAAAAAAAATGCTTTTAATATGAAAATTTTCAATTTTGAAATATTTAAAAATGAAATTGGAATTGGTTTGAATACAAAAAAGTTTTTATATCAAAATTCTTCGCGGCTACTTTTTTTTTACTTTTAAATGAAGTTCGGATTTGTTTAAGTTTCAAGTTTTTGTAGTATACATTTTCTCATTTGTTAATATTTTTCATTTGAAATTACTTTTTATTCTGAACGTTTTGTATAACGATTCAGTTTCACAGGGTTTATAATTGAAACTTTTTCCATTTTGAACGGTGAAAAAAAAGGTGAAATTATTTTTTGATTTTATATTTAAATTTGTCTAATCAATTTTTATGTTAAATCATAATTTCTTAAATTGAATAAAAATTTAGATTTCTAGAACTTCAGAAGCTTTTACTTTGAAATATTTAAAAAATTTTAAAATTTTAAAAAAATTTTAATAAAATTTTAAAATTTTATTTTTTAGTAAAATTTTAGTCGCTTCTCATTTAAATTTATAAAAATTCCAATGTTTTCACTTTTGAATCATTCCATTTTGAATGCTTTTATTGATCAATCATAGTTTTCATTCCTCTGAATTTTACATGATCTATTTCTGGAAATTTTAATTGAAAAATATTCAATTTTCAACGTTTGAAAATCGTCCTCTTTCGAAATTTTAATCTGAAATCATTCAATTCCGAGATTCTTGAATCCAAAGTAAAATTGTTAAATTCTGAACGCTTGGAATTAGAAATAATTAAAATTCCTCCCTAATTAAATTCAATTTTAATTTGAAATAATCCCATTTTAAACTCTTTTATTCGCAAATGACACAAGTTCAATTCCTTTTGATTTCATTCGAAATATCGTCATTTTTCAAAATTTTACCTATCTACAATATTTCGAATTGGAACATTTTAAATACAAAATCATTTCATAATTTTTTTAAAATATCAAACGCTTTCAATTCGAAATTATCAATAACAAATGATGGTCTAGCCGTGGTTCTCCGCGTGTGAGAACCGAGCGGTGCTCGACAGCTAACTTCACAGTGGCTCTAATCCGCTCTCTAATTATAACTCAATACCAAAAAGCCAGTGATATTTGTTTAGATTAGTTTTAAATATTTCAATCTTTCTTCGTTCGTTCAGTACAATAATGTTTGTACTACAAAATAGAAAGTATTATGTTGAAATGCCAAAAATAATATCCATCTTAGTTTGTTTAAATTAATTTTTAGCATCACAGTCTTCGTTCAGTACAAAAATAGAATAATTTATGTACGATAAAACAAGAAGCATTATAATACGATGTATTTTTAAATAAAAGCTTAAAAATACGTTCTTTTGTAAATTATTATTTCGTAAATTCCACCGTTTCGCCTTGAAGTGCATAAATATTAATTCCGTTATGTAGCATATACTCAGTTTCCTTCATTTCAATGCTATTAAATGCCCTTTCATTAACTTCACATTCATGCCAATGCCTTTTAATGCTCTTCATTTTAAGTTTTCATTTTAATGCGTTTCATTGCGCCTTGCGCATTAATAAGCATTCAGACAAAAATGCAATTAAAACGCATTGAAACGTTTCAATGCGTTCCAATGAACTCCTTGTTACTGAGATCTTACAACAAACCCAGCAAACAATTGTGACAAAGGATCGTTTGGTCTGCGAATCATTTTTAGTAATGTTTGCATAAAATTCTCAAACGGATAAGCTGTTCTCTCATTAAGAGGTCCATGCTGCAAGCATTTCTCGGCTAAGTGTTGAATGCAATGAACAGTGAATACTACACTATTTTCTCCATACAAGGTTTTAAAGGTTTCCACGTACCATTTCAATAAATCGTGAGCGCATTTGTTATTCTCTTTACATTTCCTTTTATCACTTAAAATTCAGGCGCTGTATGTAAGGCGTTAAAGTGAATAGCATATTCTTCACGTAAAAATTCGCTGAAAACGAGAGGACCCAAATAGTATAAAAAGAGGCGGAGTTCCACAGCTTTCCACCGATCAACTTCATCAAGACCTCTTGGCTTACGAACAAATTCGCACGGAATAAACGGTCTCAAACTAATTATAAGTGCAGACATCTCACGAATTTGTTTTGCACTTAATTTGCCGCTCTTTTTTTCGCCGGTTAATAATAGTTTCAGTTGTTTTTTCATAATTCCTAAATCGCGTAAATGCATCATATCGAGTGGAAACTGACTTATCATTTTGAAGCCAATTTTTTCAAAAGGAGAGTCCCCCGTATGATGCTCTTTATTCGAACGCAATGAAAAGGATTCATCTGTTCTCAAAGGACTCTTCGTGCTGAAAAAACACATTCTGTGATTTATGTAGCCTCCCTCATCGTTACACCTAGGACAACCAAAGTAGCCATTGTGTGACTTTGTGCAAGTTACCATACTTCTCGCTGGACTATCACAAATTACAAAATTTATGGAAACTCTATATTTCTTGCTATTGTAAATGAAACCTTCTTCTTGCAGGGACTGGTACTCTTCCATGAATGGGTTTAAAAAATCATCAATTGAATCTGGTTTTGTATACCCATGATAGGCTCCGATTAGAAACACGACTGGAAAACGTTTTCCTTTCATTTTTCCTAAAATCGGCCACAATTGACTTTTGGAGCTTTTGGAAAGAAGTAATCCATCCATATTAATGTCGAGTAAAATATGCTCTGGAATAGAGTCCTCTGGAATCTGCTTCAACACATCAGTAAGAGCCCTCTCTAAACCGTAATGCAAATAAGAACCCGATCCACAAGAAATCATATTTGATGGTGTCCTTGGTGTACCCAACAAAGTTATTGCGTCTATGGGCAAATCATTGTACCCCTCACTACGGAAAATTACGAGGATTTCGTTAATTGATTGTCGATTTTTGTAATTTCGTAAGACCCACACTGCTATCTTTTCCAACAGCGTTAAAGGTTGAGGAATTGGTACGCCATCTTCTACATCAGAATTCCAATCATTCTTTTCCCAAAATTCACTTTCACCGAGCTCTGTACAAATATTATCCACATTCTCAGGTATAAAGACATTAATACCATCGGTCGTAGCTTCTGTGCTGCTTTCTTTTTCTGTCTCTGTGTCAGTGCAATTTATATTGACAACACAGTCTTTGGAAGGAATTTCGATTTTATTTTTGCAGAAGTCTTCGCTCAAGTTTAACTCTTCATTGCCTTTATATGAATGAGCGAGTGATGCATGATCCCGTACTCGCTGATCATGAAGTCGTCGTAACTGCTGCGCCGGGACAAATCTTGGTAGTTTTTGCGGTATTTGAACTAAAAGTATAAGATGAGGGTGGTTGGTGCAATGTTTTAATGTTTAATGACAACTTTAACCAATTAAATTTAAGATGCTTTATAAACCACTTATTATGAAGTTTTTACTATATCTTTGAAAACAAAACCAATAAATGTTAACTATATTCTATGGCTTCAAGCCATTCAAAATGGCTTTAGGACATCCGAATAAGTCCTGGGATATTAATTTCCATTAGTTTGATATTTGAAGTTCTTAAAATGATAAAATATCCATTTGTGAATATTTCTTATTGTACGATTTAAAATCAGAGAACAGCGAAAGTAAACCATTCCGAATTTAGTAAATTTAGCGTTTCAGCACTCCGAATATGGGAAATTTAGATCCCAAAACTACTAATATTCTCAAATTCATCTTTGAAAAGCAGAACAATTTGTAGAATTTACATGCTGTACGATTTTAAATCAGATAACCGCGAAAGTAAACGATTTCGAGTTTAGTAAAATTAAAATTTAAGAACTTTGAAACTCGGAAATGTAGCATACAAAACAACTGATATTCTCAAATTTATCTTTAAAAACGGAATAATTTGGAATGTGATAACTTGACATTTCATAATCTACCGAATGCATAATTTCAAATGAAGATTCCAACACCAGATTCAGATTTAATCAGATTCGAAAATCATACCCAAAAATCGAATTTAAATGAATGATAATAATTCCAAACATAAACATAATAATGAAAATGTGCTCGCTTTGCGGGCACATTCTCATCCCGCGTTTCGGTCGCAAGTTTGAGCGCGCGGCTGTAATATCTCGCGCTTCGCGGTTGATAATATATTCACTTTGCGCTTCGCGCTCGGATAATTTTTGCCTCGCGCTACGCGCTCGGCTGCTTTCGATTTTCACACTGCGCGTTCGGCTTAGATAGAAAGAGGAATTTTACTTGTGAAAATTGTAAAATTGTCAAAACCTCTACGATTCAAGTAATTCTTCAATTTGTCACATGCTCGTCAGAAAAAGTATTTTTATTTTAGATCAAGAGGGCAGTAAATATACTTAAGGCTTTATCGGCCTTAAGGAACACATTCTCATTACAATACCCGCGCTTCGCGCTCGTTTTTCCACTGGTAGTTATTTTGAATGTTGGCACAACTTAAATTTTGAGAAAGTTCTCGTAGAATACATGCTGAAGAACCTAGTGCGCGACTCGGTGCACCCGGATCGTCGACTCACCACTGGTAATTCTTTTGGATGCTGGCACAATTAAAAATTTTAAAAAGTTCTCGTAGAATACGTGCTACACGAACTGGTACGTGACCGAGTAGGGTGGCCCTTATTTTTCATTTTTAGAATTTCTGTGCTCTCACCCACCAGTTTTGTTCGAATGCCCAAAAAAAATCTCCTTAAATTTGAGCAAAATCGGTTAATATTTAGGGGTTGCGCAAAGACCATGAAATTTCCTATTTATTTTACATGGGAAAAAGTCAGCTTCTTGTGAATATAATATTTAAACGCGATAATATGTTAAAAATAATTCCGTGTTTCAGTATATTTTTCAGAATTCGTCAGAAAATAAGAATCAATCATAAACTTTGAGGTTGAATAATTTTAAGGCACTCTTATCCTTCGAATTCCTTTCGAAGCTCTCCCCTTCCCTGTAAAGGCCCCCTTCCCTCCCCATCCTCGCGTTAAAGTCCCCACCCAGTACCACCATACCCTCCACTGTTTAACCTAACAGCTCATCCACCCTTTCTTTAATTCTTTCCATCCCATCCTTATTGTACACTGTCACAAACTTACACGTTACCCCTCCTATCTTTACTTTCCTCATTTGCACTCCCTCCCCCTCTTTTTCTCCGTAAACTTCTTCCTCTAATCCATCTCTAATCCCCGTTATAATTCCCCCACTAGCCCTTCCTTTCTTCTTCACTCTGACCGCCTCCTGGAGTCTCCACCTATACCCCTTCGGCAGCTTTGGCTCTATTCTATCCCATTCCTTTCTTTCCACCCACGTCTCTACCAGAACCACCACATCAAATTCCTGGATATACCTCCAGAACTCCTCATCCTTCTTCTTTACCCCTGCTACGTTCCAGTAAAGCATCTTCACAATTCCTCTACCCTCCATTACCCCCACCCACCTATTTCCTACAAAAGAAATTCCCCTGCACTTTCTTCAACACCTCTTTCTCCTCCTCCCACACCCACATTTTATCGTCTATTTTTATTTTCCGATATCCTACCTTCGCCGATCTCCCTTCACTCCTCTCCCTCCTAGCCCTGTCCTACAGCATTCTCTGTACATCCCTTTCCTTTCTCGTCAAATCGTGATCGATGAAAACTTCCTTATCCTTTATCCTATTTTTATTTCGCAGTACCTCCAACTTTTTTTCCCAGCTCTCCAACTCCACAACCGCCACTTCTTTCTCCTTTCTCCCCTCCAACTTAACTTTCCCTATCCTCCCTTTATCCCACCCTATGCTCTGTAGCAGCGCTTCCACGCCCTCCCTTTCTTCCCCGCTCTTCAGCTTCAACCCTCTTATCACAATATTATTTCTCCTGTCTGCCTTCTCCCTTCTCTCCATTCTCAACTTCATTGCCCTTATCCTTTCCCTATCCGCTCTTTCCCTATCCGCTCTTGTTGGAATAATTTTTAAATTATTTAAATAATATGTATTTATTCAAGTATATATTTCACCTAAAAAAAAGCAGGAGAAACATTTTATGTCACTAAATTTTCGACAAATTTCAATATTTTCAAGTACTAATTTGTTTATTATTAATACTCGTAGATGTTTAAACAAATTCTATTTTTTCAAAAAAATTTAACTTGTTTAAACATTTAAGAGTATTCTTAAAAAGCAATGTAGAACATAAAAATATTTCAATCTTTCGAAAAATAGCAAAAAGAAAATATGTAAAGAAAAAAATTGTTTAAACAATGTAAATATGTTTAAAACTGTACGAGTATTCATAATAAACAAATTAGTACTTGAAAATATTAAAATTTGTCGAAAATTTAGTAAGATAAAATGTTTCTCCTGCTTTTTTTTTGGTAAAATATATACTTGAAAAAAAATGTATTATTAACATAATTGTAAAATTATTTTAACCAATTATTTTATTGTTATCATTCATTAAATAACTCGTATAGTTTAGAAAATACGTTCATTTCGTGATTTAACTTAAAACAAACAAATATTTAAACAAATTAAAATTGTTTAAACAATTGAATATTAATTAACAAATGACTGGGTATTCTTAAATCATCGATTAATGATTATTTATTTTTAAAAATTGTTTAAAAAGCGTCAATAAACCGCAATATTACGTAAAATTCCAATTGGTCACTTATGGGGTTTTCTTTGGGGGCCCATAAGAGTGGCTCAAAATTATTCAACCTCAAAATTTATGATTGATTCTTATTCTGACGAGTTCTTAACAATATACTGAAACACGGAATTATTTGTAACATATTATCGCGTTTAAATATTAGATTTACAAAAAGCTGAAAGGTTACAATATATTTGAAATATTTTCGGGTATTTGAAAAGATCCCAAGGAATTTCCAATAGATTTCAATGATTTGAAGAAATTTTTAACAGATTCCAATTATTTAAAAGTATTTCGAAGGATTTAAAAGATTTTAGGGTATTCTTAAAAATTCTAAGTAATTTTTCAGAGGATTACAAAGTTTCAAAGGATTTCGAAAGATTTCAAAATATTTGAAATATTTTCGGGAATTTGAAGGTGTCCCAAGGGATTTTAAAAAAGTCAGGGTATTTTTTTAATTCTGAGAAATTTTTCAGAGCATTAAAAAGTTTCAAATGATTGCGAAAGATTTCAAAATATTTTAAATATTTTTGGGTATTTTAAAAGATCTCAAGGCATTTTTTCGAAATTTTAATAATTTGAAGGTATCCCATAGGATTATAAAGGTTTTACGGTATTTAAAAAAATCAAAAGAATTTTAAGAGCTTTAAAAAGTTTTCAAGGATTTTCAAAGATTTCAAAGGATTTTAAACATGTTATGCTATTTTAAAAGATTCCAAGGAATTTTCAATAGACTTCAATAATTTGCAGTCATTTCAAAGGATTTGGAAGATTTTAGGGTATTTTTGAAAATTACAAGGTATTTCCAGAAGCTTTGAAAAGTGTATAGGATTTTGAAAGATTTATAAATATCTGAAATAGTTTTGGGCTTTTTGAAAGTCTCCAAGGAATTTTTGATAGATTTAAATTATTTGAAGGTATTTTAAAGGTTGTAGGGTATTTTAAAAAATTCTAAGGAATTTTACAGAGTTTTAAAAGAGCTTGAAAGGATTACGAAAGATTTCAAAATATTTGCAATATTTTTGAGTATTTTAAAAGACCCCGAGGAATTTTTAATAGATTCCAATTATTCAAAAGTATTTCGAAGGATTTAAAAGATTTTAGGGTATTTTTTAAAATTCTAAGTAATTTTTCAGAGCATTACAAAGTTTCAAAAGATTTCGAAAGATTTCAAAATATTTGAAATATTTTCGAGAATTTGAAGGTATCTCAAGGGATTTTAATGATGTTAGGGTATTTTTTTAATTCTGAGGAATTTTTCAGTGCATTAAAAAGTTTCAAAGCACAAGAGACGAACAAAAATTAATAGGCAAAAGTTGTACAACCAAAAATTATCTACAAATTTTCTATAAACTTTTGTTATAACAATTTTCTTCGAACCACTTTACGCTAGAATGCGTATTTTTGGTGCAAATCGTAAAAAATAACATTGAAAATAAACAAATTACATATATGGAAAAAAGACACAAGTTGCAATAAAATGTTTAATAACAAAACATTTTTTCTCTTATAGGATGCGCACTTTTTACATTCTCATCAGAGAAGGTATTAGATTTGTGTAAAATTTGCCCCCCCCCCCTCATCGAATATCCACGTTTTGAGACATTCTGAACCCAAAAAACAGGGTTTCGTGAATGTGTCTGTCATCTGTGTGTACGTACTATATGTATCTATGTACTTGGAAAAACGACGCAAGTTACGTGAAAAGATGAATAGATAAAAATTGTACATTCAAAAAAGATCGACAAATTTGCTAGCAATCACTTTTTAATAGGATGCGTGGTTTTTGTTTTAATGTTAGAAAATAAAATTAAAAATAAAAGAATCAAATTTTTGGACTAACGACACAACCTTTGAACAAAATTAATAGACAAAACTTGCTTACATAAAAAAGGTATTAAAAGATTTTAAGGGATTTCCAGGGAACTGTGGAAAATAAATTGATAAATTATAGGTTTATCTTATGATAATTATTAATTTATTTTATTATAATAATAATATTTTATATTAATTTTAATTATAGTGAAATTATTTTATTTATTAAATTATATTATTTATAAATTATATATTATTTTAAGGGATTCCTTGTGATTCCAAAGACTTCTAGAGAATTCAACGTTTTTTTAGAGAACTTCAACATATTTAGTAAGTTAAATTTAATTTATATTCAAGGGATTTGAAATGATTTTTGCTCATTTTAAGGAAAAATTTCAAGGGGTTTTCAAAGAATTTTGTAGGACTTTCGAAGATTTCAACGGATTCTAAGTCATTGTACGTATTTCAAGGGATTTTAAGGTATGTCACAAGATTTAAAACATCTTAATAAATCTCCAAGGATTTCAAGGGATTTCAAGCGATTTGAACGAATTTTGTAGGATTTCCAAAGATTTCAAAGAACTTTGGAAAATAAATTAAGCGACATTAAATTTCAAGGGATTCTTAGTGATTTCAAAAATTTAAAGGGATTTTATGGTATTTGAAGGTTTTCATCAGATTTTAAGGGTTTTATTGAACTTCCCAGGACTTCTAGGGATTTAAACTTTTTTTTTAGAGAACTTTAACTGAATAAGTTCAATTTAATTTATTTTCAAGGTATTTCGAAATTATTTTTACTCATTTTAATCGATTTTTACGATTTGTAAAGAAAAGATTTCATGAGATTTGTAAAGAACTTCGTAAAATAAATGACGTGAAACTAAATTTCAAGGAATTTCACAAAATTTAAAAGATTTTATTGAATCTCCAAGGATTTTAAGGGATTTCAAATGATTTAGAGAGAACTAAATTCTAGAGAATGAAATTTCCAAGTTTCCTGATGATTCTAAAGATCTCGAAGGATTTTCAAGTATTTCAAGCTATTTAACGTATTTATAGAAAAATTTAGGGAATAAATTAAATTTTATTTCAAGGGATTTGAACGGATTTTAAAGATTTAAAGTTATTTTAAAAGATTGACAAGAATTTCAAAACATTTAAAAATGTGAAAGGGATGTCAAAGAACTTCGCAGCACTTAAGGAATTTTATAGGACCTTCAATTATTTCTAAGATTTTCGGGGATTTTACAAATTTCAAAGTATTTCAATGCATTTCTAGATAATTTTAGGGAAGAAATTTAATTTAATTTTCAACGGATTTACAATTATTTCCAAAGATATCTAACTATTTCAAAGATTTCAAAGGAATTCAAAACAGGTAAACAGATTTCAAGTCATTCCTACACTGTGCGAAGAATTTCCGTGTAGTTCGGTTTCACACCCCAATAGTTCGGGTGCTTTCTCTTTTTTTCTGTTTCACACGAAGGTTTGGCGCGCTTGCACTACTGAGACGTGCGATCACCCCAACCATTCGGGTGCTCACCTGAAACAGTAGCGGCCGAACTGGTGGGGCGCCCGCCCGAATAGTTGGGGAGCTTGCACGAATGATTCGGGAGAATCGAGTCGTCAACCGCGTTGGATGTTGCGCGTTCGACGTTTGCGCATGTTCGCTAATGGCCGCAGCTGATGAACATCAGGCTCTTCCCGAATGTCACTGTTTCTCGTTTATGTCGATTTTATTGTTCGTGTGCGAGATGTCAGTGGAATAAAGTGTAACTAGTTATCTGGTTTTTGTTTGGATAATCATTAACGAAGGTAAGAGAAATATAAAATATTATTCTTTGCTTGCACATGAGTCGAAAAATCAAATCATTAGCGAACATGCGCAAACGTCGAAAAGGAACATCCCACGCGGTTGACGACTCGAATCTCCCGATTCATTCGTGCAAGCTCCCCAACTATTTGGGCGGGCGCCCCACCACTTCGGCCGCTGCTGTTTCAGGTGAGCACCCGAATGGTTGGGGTGATCGCACGTCTCAGTAGTGCAAGCGCGCCAAACCTTCGTGTGAAACAGAAAAAAAGAGAAAGCACCCGAACTATTGGGGTGTGAAACCGAACTACACGGGAATTCTTCGCTCAGTGTACATATTTCAAAGATTTTAATTGATTTAAAGTAATTTCAAAGGATTTTTACGGATTGCAATTAAATTTAAATTGATTTTAAAGATATACAGGAAATTCACTAATGTTTACTGTGTAAACTTTATTTGCACAGAATCGCTATGTTTGTGTACTTCCATATTATGAGACCATAGATGATGTAAAATACGAGTATTAAAAATGAACTTCAATGTTTATTTAAAATGTTATTCTTCAGTCAATAAATTATAAAAAAACTCGTTTTTCTATTCAAACGCGAACTGAATTAATAGAACCCAGTGAGAAAATCCAACTATTTTTGGTTGTAAGTTCATTCTACTCGGTTTAAAAGTCTACTATTAAATTTGTCGTTAAAAATTCATAATTTTATTTAAAAACTTTATTATTTAGTTTAAAACTAAACTATTTTATTGCAAATTGAACAATTTTGTTAGTAATAACTCTTGGTTGAAAATTCAACTGTTTTGCTGAAAATTCGTCTTTTTCGCTTGACAATACAACAATTCGGTTGAAATTTTGTCTCTTTCTTGACTACACATTTTTTTGATTGAAAATTCATGCGTGTGAACTTAGCCCCCCACTTTGAAAATTTTGAATTTTTTTTAGAGATCTGACATCCTTTTGAATAGGTCTATAGTTCATGATAACTTTTAAAAATAGTTCCGGCGTATAAATACTCTAAAAATGGATTTTTCAAAATTGGGGGCTAAGTTCACGTTCCCCCGCACTTTTTGAAAACTGAAGTTTTTTTTTAGAGTTCTGGGTAGATTTAGCATAGTTCTAGAGTTTCTGATACTTATTGAAAATAGTTCCCAAAAATTAGACCCAAACAAAATTTTTCAAAAAATAGAGCCTGCTCCCCAAAAGAGTTCCAAAAGAGTTCTAGAGTTCTATAACAAAATAATTTCGAAAAACTTGAAAACTCGAAAGTTACACAATTTCGAAAATCCCAAAAATACAGAGAAATTTTTCGAAACAGTTCCAGGAGTTCTGATCAGAGTTCTGGTAGTCCCCTGAATAGTACTACAAAAAAGTTCAATAACATTTTTTGGTAAACTCAAAATCCAAAAACCTACAACACTTTACACATACCCAACAAATTTTGAAATTCAAAGTTTTGAGGGTTCCAGGAGTTCTGATCAGAGTTCTGGTAGCCCCCGGAATAGTTCTAACGAAAAATCTCATACAATTTTTCGATAAACTCAAAATTGAAAAACGTACAACACTTTACACATACACAACAAATTTTTAAATTGAATATTTTGAGAGTTCCAAGAGTTTTTATCAGAGTTCTGGTAGCCCCCTGAATAGAACTACAAAAAAAGTACAATAACATTTTACGGTAAACTCAAAATCCAAAAACCTACAACACTTTACACATACCCAACAAATTTTGAAAGTAAAAATTGTGGGAGTTCCTGGAGTTCTCATCAGAGTTCTGGTAGCCCCCAGAATAGTTCTAACAAAAAGTATCATAAAATTTTTCGATAAACTCAAAATCCAAAAACCTACAACACTTTACACATGCCCAACAAATTTTGGAATTGAATATTTTGAGAGTTCCAGGAGTTCTCATCAGAGTTCTGGTAGCCCCCGGAATAGTCCTAACAAAAAGTCTAATAAAATTTTTCGATGAACTCAAAATCCAAAAACCTACAACACTTTACACATACATACATTTATTGATTAGCAGTTCGAACTCGAAAGTTCATTGCCTCACTACCCAATTCGGGTAGTGTTTCTAGGTGGATATTTACTACCAATGTGGGCCCACCACACCCACGACGGGCCAACAGCACGCACTATTCCTGAACGGTCACCCATCCAAGTCCTAACCACGCCCAACAATGCTTAACTTCAGTGATCTTACGAGAACTGGTGTTTTCAGCGTGGTATCGCCGTTGGCACACTTTACACATACCCAAAAAATTTTGAAATTGAAAATTCAACACTTTGGGCGGCTTCTAATCAAAAATATTTTTCAAGAAAAAGGACATAAAATCCAAGATATCCTTAGCAATCCCATACAATCTAGTGTACACTAAAAATCAGAATAATTAACCCCACGGATAAAATCTAAAATGAGATGGAGGAATGTGACTAAAATGACCTTTTCCTTTTAAAGACGTGACTATATTAACTAAAAAAAGTGACTAAAAGTAACTGAAGCGACTGTGTGCAGCCCTGCCGATCCCCGAAATGATGTTTAATACTAACCTGGGTTTTTCATGCTTGGTCGAATCTGATGACTTGGATTGATGATCTGATTTTCCGTGTTGTGAAGTTTTATTTTTATTGGTGCCTCTCCCGCCGGAGGACACCGACGATTTGTTGCCCGAACTCATGGCCAACTAAAATCCCACTCACCAACCTCACACTTATCACACTATGTACACTCGCTATATACAATCTCGGCGCAATAATGTAAAAAGACCGACAAAAATATCAAAAATCGCACTCGCAGCTTTTGCGTGACCATGTGCACGACGCCATTTATATCCGAGGAAGGCAACCATCATCGGCACCATTCATCAATAGGCGAGAAAGGATGGCCCGTGGCGAAAAATAACGGGTAACTCACGGATTTTCCGGGCAAAGCTCGCGTCCTAGAGAAACGCGCAGAGAGCCGGCGACCGTGGCTTCGAAGGTACTCGGTTTTCTGGTACGTGGCGCGCGTAAATAACGAAAAAAAAAACAAATTTCCCGTACCTGGTTAGTGCGCTCAAAACGCAGCTCGGTTACGTGACCGTAAACAAAAGCGATCCGGCAAACAGTTGCAAATGAGCTATTAGGCATTCTCACTTCATAGTCAGCTAACTTCACTTCGTTAACTGCTGAGGGAAAACAATGATCAAATGCATGGGATTCGCTCCATTTTTGCCCTATTTTGTAAATATCTTCGTAAAAGTAATTTTGTCTATATAAGTGTATTTGAAAGATAGTTTTAATTTCTTAAGAACTATTTAATGAAATAATAAAATGTTAATAATTCTTATTCATTACGAAGATATTACAAAAATAAAGTTTTGTCCCATGCATTTGGTCGATTGTTTTCCCCTCAGCACTCAAAGAAGTGAAGTTAGCTGATGGTTGAAGTGAAAATACCTAATATCCTCTGATGTAGAACTGTGGTGTTCTATAAGTCCTTGTTATTCCTGCCAATGAGCGCATGCGAAGTAAATGCAAATAGAACAGAGCGAGAGAGCTGGGACTGTATTGTCGACTTTGTTCGCAATTTTTCTAAGACTTTACCATTTGATTTGGCTTTGATTGGCCATTTTGTCTGCACATATTCCTGTAAAAAAAATTATCTTTATCATAAGACTTAAAGAGAAGTCTCTTTATTCGTACTGATTAAAAATTTTAACTGTATTAAATCTATTAATATTTGTATTTTGTAGGCCGTGACTTATATGCGTACGAAAATTTCCGTACGAATTTTTCGTTACGAATATCGGAGATGTGGAGGGATTTCTATCAAAATTTCGGTACAAATAGCCGAATCACGTGCAATGTCTTCATGATGTCTTCATGATGTCTTCATACAATTAAAAATTGTTTGAAAAAACACTTTTTTAAACTTTTAAAACAGTTTGGGGTTCATTTTGGAGGTTAATTTTCTTCACTCACATTTTCACCCAGAGACTTAGAGAAATTTCAAATATTCGCAATATTTCTAAGTTCAACTTGAAAAAAAATTCCTAAAAAATAAGTCTAAGATAGTTTTTCTTTATATTTCAGATTATTTGAGCCTTCAAGTTTTGTCTTTGAAAAAAAATTAACCACGGGACTTTAACTTTAAGCGGAAATCACTTGTGATGTCCTCATGATGTCTTCTTAAGAAATTGTTTGAAAAACCACTTTTTTTAACTTTTAAAACAGTCTGGGGTTCATTGTGGAGGTTAATAAAGTCACTTATTAAAGTCACTCACATTTTCACCCAGAGGCTTAGAGAAATTTCAAATAGTCGAAATATAAGTTCAACATGAAAAAAAATTCCTAAAAAATAAGCCTGAAATATATTTTCTTTGTATTTTAGATTATTTGAGCCTTCAAGTTTTGTGTTCGAAAAAAATTAACCACGGGACTTCAACTTTAAGCGGAAATCACGTGTGATGTTCTCATGATGTCCTCAAGATGTTTACATATAATCAAAAAGTTGATGAAAAAACGTTTTCTTTCACTTTTAAAATAGTCTGGCGTTCATTGTGGAGGATGAGTTTTTTTCACTCACATTTTTATGAGTTGTGTAACACAAAAGTGTATCGATTTTAGGGTTGGCGAACTTTATATCCGGAATAATTAACATTTTTTCCTAACTTCGTAAAATGGTAAAGAAAATTAGAACTTTCGTCGATGGAATATTTTTTTCTGAAAAGTAAAACAAAAACTTATAAGGCGAATTATAAGGTCGTTAAAACAGAAATACGTCTTTTGAAAAAATCCATTGACGTTGATTTGGATGCTCCTTACCGTTTCCCAAGAATTCAGTTGAAACTATTTTATATTTGAATGTTATCTTGGGGAAACTAAAAATCGGTGTACTAGCGTAATGGAAGTCGCTATGGAAGTATCATATACCCTTAATAAAGATCTAACTTTAAAATGTAGGTATATTTCCTTCGTTTAACATATTTATTCAAAATTATGAAAATCTTCCACAAGACGTTTTGAGGATGTCCTAGAGACTTTCTTACGACATTAACTTGAGGATATCCTTTAAAGACATCCTAAAGACGAAAAAAGGTCAGACATAGGAGCTTTGTAAGACAACTTTAAGCCATACTAAAAACGTCTCTAAGATATACCTTACGGGACAAGTTTAGAACGTGTTTAGTATGAACTTATGACGTCTTTTTGTAAAAGCCTAAGAACGTCCGCAAAAAGACGTCCTTAGGACGACTTCAGGCCAAGTGTGCCCACTGGGTGGGCAGTAACGGTTCATGTCCGAAAGGAAAAGTTGGATCTAGACATTACTCCGTCATCGCTGGACATCATTCGTTTCCAGAACGTACGCACTAATGTTTTGGACATTAATGAAATGCACAGGAGTCTGCGCTGCCTAGCCAGCAGTCACTCCTGTCCAGCACAGGAGCGACTACGCGCCGCAGACATGAGCAAGCCAGGTTAAAGAAGTCACCTACTGCAAAATGCAGTTGTCTCTCAAATTAATTTATTATAATGATTCTGGATACATTTGATAATTGAAGGTCGTTTCTAATAAACTATTGCGGAATTTCTGTTAATTGATTAGCTATTTCCACTGGGCTATAAATAATACTATTATAATTTAAAGTCAACAAGCATCAGAATTATATTGAGAGGAATATTATTATATTAGGGATTACAGCACAAAAAGAGTTCAAAAAAGGGGAAAAGTAGGCAAAAGAATATATAATATAATAAATTGGAGAAGAAAAAAATCATCTTTTTTTAAAAAACTGTATAGTTATTACATAATGTTAAATCATTTCTCACTGATTTCTGCCGATAATGAATCAAGTTTTTTAACTGGATGTACTTAGGTCGAAAATACATTGATTCAAATACTAACTTTCATTTGGTTTAAATCGTTCTCATAATTGAAAATATTTTTTCTAAAAATTCCCTTAGTAATAACTTTAAATCTTTAAAATCCTTTGCAATTTTTGTATGCCCTTTATATCTGTTGAAATTGTTAAAATCCATACAAACCCCTTAAAATAAAATTTATTTCATTGCTTAAAATTTTCTACAAGTTCGTTAACATCACTTAAAATATTTGAAAATTAAAAAAATCCATTAAAATTTGCAAAAATCATTTGAAATTTCATGAATATACAAATAAATATTTTGATTGATGCTAATATTTTTTTACATATCTGGAGATCTTAACAGTTCCCATAAATACTGTTAAATTTCCCGTTTGAAGACGAATTTTCTACAAAACAGTTCAATTTTCACCTGAAAATATAAGTAGAAAAAAATGAATTCTTAGCGAACCATGAAATAGTTATTATTTCAACCAAAAAGGGTACAAAAGAGTAAAGAGTTATCAAATATTGTCAAAATAAAATTGGTTGATACTCGTTTTCAATATAAAACTCACTTTTTCGAATGTTTCTAATTTTCTAAAAATGGTAAAACGAGTTTGCTATTCATAAAAGCATTAAAAATTGTTAATATAAGATTATATTAAACAAATAAAAAATCACAATTGAGGGTCTGGATCGAGAAACTCGCCCAGCGCTTGAGATCGGGTAAAAGTATTTTCCAAACGTCTCGGTGGACGGAAATTTTTAAAGTCAAAAAATTAATTTTTTTAAAATGTAGGCTTGTAGATAATGACGAGACGGAACTTTTTTCTATTTTCTGTTTTTTGATCGGATAATTATTTTTAATAATAAGCCTAATAAACTGCAAAAAATGTGTCCCCAAGCTCAATTAGTTTTTAAGAAATAAATCGTCGTAAGTTGGGCAAATATTATTGAAACTGTTTCAAACTTGATATACGAAAGAAATACACCCTAGCGATGCTTACAAAACCAAGACAAAGTTGAAAATCGCCTATTGTTTATTAATATTTAATTGCAAATTGAGACAGATCGGTAACCCCGTTTTTTCAGTTTCGCCGACAAAAAGTATCGAGGGAACTTCACAGTTGATACAACTTCCAGTGAGACATTTGTTCCTTACTATTAAAGGAAGATTTGTGGAAATTTTCAGATCGATTCATTCAAAATTGGCGGAAATATGCATTTTACAA
>CAKNYM010025802.1:0-10786 GCA_932195095.1 Andricus curvator | reverse complement strand
AGTTTATTGTCCCAGCAAGTGTTTGAAAATTTTTTAGTTTGTCTGTTCACCAGGTTACTCAAGTTATTTTTTATTTTCCTAAAGTGATCGATTTTAGTCCTTTGAAAAAGTTTTCGTATTTGATTCCTTTCATGTATTAATTCTCTAATATCGTGTGGCAACGGTTCAGATTTATTTTCAAATTTAACGGTCGGAATTGATTTTTTGATGGCTTTATCTATAATTGCAGTCACATTACCGACTACCTCATTTATTCCATTAATGGTCATTATTTTGGATTTAATTGTCATGTTTGTGTTAATGTAGTTTCTAAATTTTTCCCAGTTTGCTTTTTTATAATTAAGGAAATTGCTGTGTTCGCGTTTACAAGGGGTATTATGTAATGTTATTAAATCTGGAAGATGGTCCGAGTCAAGTTCGTCTAGTGTATCAATATCAATTTGAACGTTAACGTTTTTCAATATTCCTATATCCACAATACTTGGTTTTGCATTCTGCATATACGGATAAAGAGTGGGATCGTCAGGAGCTATTATTTTTAGAAATTTATTGTTTGCATAGTCAAAAATAGTTTTGCCATTTTTATTGTTCCTGGCACAGTTCCAATAACTATTCTTAGCATTAAAATCCCCTATTGCAAGAATTTGATTGGCAGTGTTAAAGAGTTTATCAAGATCAGATTTACTTATGTTTTGTCGAGGTGAGTAGTCTGATATTATTGTTAGATTGTTATCAAGTCTAATGCCTATAGTTTCAATGGATTTAGTGTCAAAATTTAATTCTGTGAAATTTATGTCTTGTTTAATCAGTATGGCTACTCCCCCACCTGCACCTGGGCCGTTTCTATCTTTTCTTATTGTTTTGAAACCCGGAGTATGGAAATTGAGTTTTTCTTTGAGCTTTGTTTCATTAATTAACAAGATTTCGATTTTAAATTTTTCGAGAAAGTACCTCATCTCCCTTTGCTTTCTAATAATGCCATTAGCATTCCAATGAGCTATTAAGAGCCTATCTATATGTTGCATTTGCAAATTTTATCATATATTCGGAGACAATAATTCCCTTATCTATTTCGCATTCAGTATTCTCTAAATCTTTTTTCAGACTTTTAACTAACCTTAGTAGTTCAGTAAAGTTGAATTGTGTGGTGAGTTCCCTCCAGATAGTTGTGAATTCCTTAAATGATTGGTGCTCCTGAGTATTTGAGATTCCTGTGTCCGTTTCTGCAGTACCAGTTGTGATTGGAGGTCTAATGTTGTTCCAAGCAGGTTTCCGTTGTTCATTTGCCGTGAAATTCATTTGTCCTTGTTGGTGGCTGGATTGAGTCTCTCGATGTTGTAGAAGTTCCTGGTTCGTTGTGCTCTTTTTCAAAGGAAGTTTCGGGAAGTCCGTCCGTGTTGGAAGTACTTGATTCTGTTTAGGATGTATATTCTGAAGATTTTGTGCTTGTCGTACATTTCTGATTTTGAAGACTTTCTGGAGGCGGTCTTGGTATTTCTGGCATGTTGAGGAGCTGGCGCGATGTTCACCTCCACAGTTCGCGCATTTTGTGTCAGCATCAGTTTTTTCACATTTATTGGAGCTGTGGTCCCCTCCGCAGTTCACACACTTAGGTTTGTTGTGACAGTCTTTAGTTCCATGTCCAAACTGTTGGCAGTTGTAGCACTGCGTAACTATTCTTGGGTTATGGTAGTCTTCCCATCTCATCCTAGTGTAGCATAGGATTTTAATATTTCTAATTTCTCGTAGTTTTTCTCCTTCCGTTTCAGGTCCATAGTAAACTATGTAAGGTGGATACCTTGGATTCTGTTTAACCTTCATAGCTATTACCTTCTTTGGTTCGTAGCCTAGTTCCTTCAGGTCCTCGATGATTTCGTCCATTTTGGCTTCTGGTAGTCCTTTGAGCACTAGTTTTTTATCCTTTTCACTCTGGAGCGCGAAGGTGTGGAAAGGTATGCTGTTATCCAGGAGATGTTTTTTGATTCGTCCATGTTCGTTCAGTCCGTTTGGAAAAACAGTGAGCTGAGTATTTGTTATTCTCATGATCACATGTTTTGTCATGGTTTTGATTTTGTTGTAAACCAGAAATCTGGTTTCGTCAGTAGTGTTTGGGTTGTTGAGAATGATGGGTGGTGCACGGAAAAAATTTATCCGTGAAGAAGTCACGAACTTGTAGCTAGGTCTCGGATACGAGATAAATAAATGAAACATTAAATCCTTATTTCTATGAGAAATATATGGATAAATTTCGAAGTTTCTTACGAACAGTTCGAATTTCCTACGAACAGTTCCTGAAAATTTCAGACTGAAATAAAAAGAGGAAAAATTTTATTTGTGCGATTTAATTTTAGATTAAATCATAAATTCGCAACTCAGAAGATTCGAACCCTCCAGACTGCTGACTCACCAGTTTCTAAACACATAAACCAGGAGTGCGTAAACACGCGCAGCCATCGAGGCCAAACAAAATAGGTATTATAAAACTTCTAGCCACTCATCCGACGAGCTCGAGGCACACATACGAGCGCACACACGCACCGCGCGTGTGTGCGTGGGCCACGTACAGCGAGACTTAGTTTCGAGTTCCCAGATTCGTCAGGCAAGCTCGTGAGTGCTCTGAGAATCGTTTCCCAATCATTCGTAACATTTTTGTAATTATTCACGTAAACAAAAAGTGATGAACCGTTTTAGAATTTTCACATCGAGTTCGTCAATCTTTCTCAAAGTTCGTAGGTTATTTACGAAAATACATAAATATCCGATGAATTTTTCTCATATCCGAGACCTAGCTACTAGTTCGTGACTTTTTTACGGATAAATTTTTTCCGTGTAGAGTTGGATAAAGCAAATTGATACTGAACAAGTGGATGAAAATACGATACCAATCTGAAAATGCCGATGGGGTTAATTACCAGTTTTTAGCAATAATGCGCGAGGAGGAATTTACTCCCGTATTACACGGGAAAAATTTGTAGTTCAAACTCCAACTCCTTCATCCACTCCTCACCTAATCCATCGTCACCTAGGAATCTTTTCCACATTCTCTTGGAAGCTTCCTTTATCTTCTATTCCTCTCCTACATCCTTCCTGTACATGCTCCCATGTTTTCTCTTCCCATTTACAGATTCTGTACTTTCTTTTCTCTTCCTTTCCCCAAAACATCCTTTCCCCAATACTTACCAAGATTCCCAATCTAAATCTTGCTATTCTGGACCATCTTCTCTCTCCCCATCCCTTTTCTAAATACGTTGGTACTCCTTTCTTTTTTATCATCTTATACCATTTATTATATTTTGATTCCTGAATCATCCCCCATCTCTCTATTAATTGTCTTTCACTGTCCCTTTTCTCCAATGCTTCATAGTTTACTCCGGTCCCCTCTCCTGTATCTCTAGCACTAAAGATTCCTTTCTTCTTCCCATCTCGTTAATTCTATCACCCTACCTCTTCTTTCTTCTACCTCCTTCAAACATTTTTTCGCTAACTCCTCTCCCTTTCCATTTCCATATCTCTGCTCCACAGCCTAATACCGGCTCTGAGCGAATCAAATAATCACATTCTCTTTCTCCAATCTTTTTTTAATTTTCTTTTTCCCATTTCCCCTATCTCCTTCATTACCCCTGTCGCCATTTTTATCCTTTTTCTTATATGAGCTCTATGATCTCCATTTGTTTGCAAGGTATATCCCTAATATTTAAACTCCTTCACCTCTTCTAACTTTACACCCTACCGTCTCCCAGTTCATTTTTTCTTTCTTCTCCCTTCTTTTGTTAACCTCATTATCTTTGTCTTTTCTTCATTTATATTCAAATTTTTCCCATCTAAGTATTTCTTCAATCCTGTAATTAAGCCTGCCATCCTTTCATCATCCTCTGCCATCAATACTATATCTTCCGCGTATGCCAGTGTATATATCTTTTCTTTTACAAACCTTTTCTCTTCAGTTCTTCTTCTAAGTCTGAGATTAATATATTAAATAAAAGAGGGTTCAGTACATCCTTGCTCTCCTACCTTTACCGCGCTTTTTTCCTCTGAAAATTTCCGATACTCTCTTTATAAAACCCTCTCGTATCCCCTTTTTTGACCATAACTTTTTCTATCTCTACTCGATCCAATCAGCCGAACGGCGGCGCGCCGCCTTTATGTGTGTCCACGAACATTACCATCATTGCCCCTTTCTTCCGTTCAATCTTTTTATTTATCTGATAACTGATAACATTATATGTTGTCCATCACCCCCATTCCTTTCCTAAACCCTGTTTGATTCGGTGGCGTTTTTTGCGCTAGTTTAGCGATCAATTTTTTTCCATGTACTCCGTACACATCACGCGTCATAAATGCGTAAAACGCGTAATAATGCGCTATGACGCACGTAATAATGCGTAATAACGCGTAATAGTCTAATTTTAAGGTCCTCAAACTGCTCGATTTTTTAATTAAATTTTTTGTGCAACAATACAATACAATACATCAAAAATATAATAAAAAATAAGTATATGGGCTCTCGAATACAATTACTCGTCCGAGCCATTTCTTATTAAATAACAAATTCAATGTTGTGTTTTTAAATGAATTTTCAAGCAAATACACAGTTTGACCATTTGTGAATTAATAGGCTCATTTTCTGTCGCAGAATAAACTGAAGATGTCTTTTCAATTACTCCTGTTGTCATATTTTGTAATTTAAAAACATTTTTTATCTATTTAAACAATAATGATAGAAAATACCCATTTTGAACATTCTTCCATGAATAGGCTCAATTTTCAATACAGATTCGACTACAAATGTCTTACCAATAACTTTTTTTTGTCATATTTTTCGAATTAACAATAACTGTTGATTATTACAGCAATTTATTTAAACAAAACAGAAACACATTACATACACCAATTTCACTCATATTTTATACAACAAGTATAAATCTCAATAACTATTCATTGCAATTCACGAAAAAATTTAACTTGTTCATTAATTTGTTTATAACATTATAAAAACATTTTCCATACTGCAAGACATTATTAATTATTTAGGTATGGTTGTTCTACTGATTTAAACCCTGTTTTACTGCATTTGAGCATCTTTATAGCAGTGGCACACTTGAAAAATTATTAAATAACACAACATTTCGTTTATTATCAAATAAAAAATGTGGCTTTTGTTAAAATAAAGAATTATCAGTTACACGTTATGCCTGGAAGCATGAGGGAAATGTTGAAAGAAAATATATTAAAATCTGTTCAAAACTGTACTGTCGAGCGATTTTTGTCAAAAAAAAGTGCTTTTTGGCACACTGTTTCAATCACTTACTGATTTTCAGAACAAAACATTTTTAGTTTTTAATTTTTAACATTAAAAGTAATCATCGAAAAAAATATATAAATCGAATTCCGTACAAGCCTATATTTTTTAAATAATAATTTTGTGAATTTGAAAATTTCCATTTATTCCATATGAGATGATAATTAAATTAAATAATTAAATTCCGTAATTAAAAAATACAAAAATAAAATAAATATTCAACGTTGAAGGTTGAAAGTTGAACCACTTTGTTAAAAATTCATAATTTTCGTTGAGGATTCATATCCTTGGTTGAAAATTTAACTATTCCATTTTTAGAAAATTAATCTTCCGGGTTGAAAAATAATCTTTTGGGTTGAACTCTTTTCTTGAAAATTTATTTTCTTAAGATTTATCACTTCAGTTGAAAATTCATCTCTTTGATTCAAAATGTAACTATTTCGTTGAAAATTCGTTTTTTTTTTGGTTGATAATTAATTTTGTTAACTAAAAATGTAACTGTTCCATTTTTAGTTAAAAACTTATATTTTAAATTAAAAATTGATCTTTTCTAGCTGGAAATCCATGTATTTTGTTAAAAAATCGTCTTTGTTGGTCGAAAATTAATCTTTTTGATCGAAAATTCACCCTTTTTGCCTAAAATGCAATTGTTCGGTTCTAAATTAATCTGGTTTGGTTGATAATTCAACAATTTGATATAAAATCAAACTATTCGGTTGAAAATAAACTTTTTTGTACAAAATTTATATTTTTGAATTTTAATTTAACTGTTTGATTGAAAGTTAAACTATTTTAATGAAAATTTAACTTTTTGGTAGGAAATTCACTTTTTTATTTAAAAAATCACATTTTCGGGTGGAATATTCAACCGCTTTGTAGATAATTCGTCCTTTGGGCTTGAAAATGCAACAATGTTGTTGAAAATTCGTGTTCTTTTGGTAGGACATTAATCTTCTTCTTGGAAAATTCATCTTTTTGTTTAAAAATTAAACTATTTGGTTAAAAATTGATCTTTTTTAGTTTAAAGCATGAAGATTGTTGAAAGCTGAACTAGTTTGTTAGAAATTCATATTGTTAAGATTCACCTCTTAGGTTTACAATTTTTACTTTTTTGTTGAAAATTCGTTTTTTTTTGTGTGTGAAAATTTAATTTTTTTATCTGAAAATTTCACTATTGCATTTTTGGTTAGAAATTTATCCTTTATAAGCTGAAAATTCGTTTTTTTGTTGTTGGAACAATAATCTTGATTGTTGAAAATTCAATATGTGTTTCGACTTGAAATCTTAGGAATTTAAAGTGTTTCATATTGCATTCAATAAGTTACCGTCAAACGGGGTAATTTCGGACACGTGGGGTAAATTCGGACATTCTTAAATTGACAGTTTAAATTACTCAAGGGGGTTTAAACCAGAATCTAGAATCGTTTAAGGCTTGATTGGGGCTTTAACTGGTTCTAGATTCTGGTTAAAACCCCTTTAAGTGACCCTTAAGTAATTTAAGCTATCAATTTAGGAATGTCCGAATTTACCCCACATGTGCGAAATTACCCCGTTTGACGGTATTTACATTAATCTTATTTAAAAGAATTGATTCCTCCCTTATTACCCTGTTTTCGTGACGAATAACCTTCTTCCCTATGTTTTGATAGAATTTTTGGCCACGTTACTTTTCTGGGGGGAGACTACACTTGCCAAAGAGGAGGGAGGTCAAAAATAGCCTAAAATTGATAACGTAGTTTATGGACGACCCCTTTCTTGGTCATCGCAAATCGGGCTTTACAATTTGTAATGGTTGTGAAGACGAAAGAAGCTTGTTTAAGGGCAAAGTGCATTTAACGTTGGTGAATGTTGGCGATAAATCCGCGGAATCAGCCAGGTGCGCTCGAATTCCGGTGCATAAATATTATTAATCGTTGCAAATCCAGAACCCGCGTTAAAGGGAGAGTTGGTGAAGGTGCACCTTGGTCTTATTACATTCCTCTATACTAGTCTAGTCTATTCTGCTATCAAGCTGCGTTATGCTATCACCTTGCTTACTTGTTTTACCTCGAACGAGGGGACTTTTAGTCTCTTAGATACTGTGGGAAACTCTCTAGATTCTAGAAGGCCTTCGGAAGGCTACTCAGATCTCTCAGATGTTCCTTTCTTTTTTTATTACATATCCATGCCTCCAACATATCCACCAACATTATGTTATCCACTATCAAAAATACACGATTCCTATTTTCATTGTATGATTATCAAATAAATATATGCTTCAATTTGAAGTACACTGAAATTTGGATTTGTACACGGTTTCGAGCATGGCCCGTAGTGGCCTCCGACACAAATCCAGAGAGTCCGAACGTAAACAGTCAGGATCGCATGAATCATTTCTGTTGGATTTGGACGCATGACGCAACCTGATGCAACCAATGCGCTGAGAGTACGGCCCACATGCTGTTTGTCACGCTTGACTGAGAACAGCCTCCTCTTTCGGTCCGGCGCTCCCCGTATCACCAAAATATGGAGGCCATCAATTCTAGGAGCGCACAAATCCAGTTTCGAAAATCCAGGTTTCCATGTACTATAAAATATAATTAATGATCATAAATTAAAATAAGGCTGCTTCTAGTCGTCCCGAAATATTGGGGGTGTTGGGAAAATATTTGACAACTCATCCCGAATTTCGGAACAACGAGACACTTCGATTAAATTTAATATTAAAATACCTACATCGGCTTTTATCAAACTTTAATTTAAATATAAGACTTTGTCCCAGCAGGGATTAGAAGCAAAAGAAAAAATTAATAAGTTAATGTGGGATTTTATATCTTAATAACATGTTCTTAAAAGGCATTCCGGAATTCTGAGTCTTACTGATGTCTTCCAGTTTCGACATTGACTCATTTTGAAGATGTTTACAATTGAAAGTTCGCCAACTTGTTTAGCTTTGAATGCTTATAGATTAAAATCATGAAATTTTGAATATATTTTTGAAATAGGTCCATCTTGAAGTTTTCTTTCCTTTAATCTTCAATGTGTATAATTTAAAATGAAGCAGTTTTAAATATTTTTTCAAATACTTCAATTTTGAACATTCACAATTGAAAACTCTTCCATTTGAAAGATGTACAGACAAAAATTCTTAAATTTGGATGGGTTAGAAGATCAAAAGTCAAGTTTTCAATTTTAAATCTTCCCAGTTGAAGAAATTTCGAAAGTAAATCATCAAAATTAGAGATTTTTTAATTGTAAGTTTTCAAAATTGAAAGCTCTACAATTTTTAAAGACTTACAATTCAATATTATGCAATTTTGAACAATTGCAATTGAAAATTTTTGAATTTTGAAAATATACAATTTTTAAGATTTATATTTTAAAGGTATGTAATGTGGAATATTCTTTTTAATAATTCAATTTTGAAGATTTACAAGGCAAAATTATTAAATTTACAGGATTTTCAATTTAAAATTCTTAAATTTTGAAAATTTTGGAAATAAAAAGTCAAGTTTTCAATTCTAAATCTTCCAAAATGAAGAAATTTCTAATGTTAATCATTGCAACCACAGAATTTCAAATTGTAAAACGTAAAACTTGCATAATTTTTAATTGTACATTTTCATAATTAAAAAGTGTTCAATTTTAAAGATTTACAATTTGATGTTCTACAACTTTGAAGAGTTTCAATTGAAAATTCTTGAATTTTGAAAATATAGAATTACAAATTATTTAATTTGAATGATTTTGGAAATAAAAAGGCAAGTTTTCAATTCTTAATCTTCCAAATTGATGGAATTTCAAATGTAAATCGACAAAATTACAGAAATTTGAATTGTGAAACGTAAAACTGGCATCATTTTCAAATGTAAATTTTCAAAATTACAAACTCTTTGATTTTAGAGATTTATAATTCCAATTTCAACAATTTTGAAGAGTTATAATTGGAAATTCTTGACTTTTGAAAGCATAGAGTTGCAAATTATTCAATTATCAAGATTTATATTTTAATGTTATGTAAATTTGAACAATTTTTTGGAATAGTTCAATTTTGAAGATTTATAATTTAAAATTATTCATTTTTAACGATTTTCAATTTCGAAGATTTAAAATTTAATGTCATTCAATTTGATAGATTTATAATAGCAAATTCTTAAATTGTGAACAGTAAAAATGACAGCGTTGATTTATTGTTTTGAATTTCTTATATTAGCATATATGTAAAATATGTTTCCATATATAGAAAAAGGAACTTATCAGGAACTTCAAGTTACTTGAATCAGTGATGGAAATATAACAAATTATTTTCACGAAGTAATTACAGCTGTAATTAATTCCTTTTTTAAAGAAATTACTCCAACACTAGATCTAATTTTGAATTACCCTGAAGTGAAACTGAAAATGAAACAGAATTTTTTAACACAGAAAAAAACTGACGGTAAGAAACTTTGTAGGTAATAGGTCTAGCAGGGAAAGCGCGAGGTGTGTACACCAAACCGAGGTAAACTTTCCGTGGTGAAACACAGATATCTTCGGCGGATTCCACTGGAGGCAGCTCGTTACTGGCGTGTGAACACTGAAAGTTTACCTCAGTTTGGGGTAATCAGGTGATTATTACCCTCCTTGAACGATTACCTGCAACGTTTCGTACCCCCAGCTTTTTCTGTGAAGATATCAAACTGATAAAGTGATTTTAAATGATTTTAAAGATTACTGTTATTGATTGCATTATGTATACCTACAAGGGTGGTCCAAAAATGCTTTGGAAATTTTTTTTCTCTCGAATTTGTACGCACATCGCCCGGTAGTTTCTTCGAATCTACAAAAAAATAAATCTATTCTTTTTTGTTTTGAAAAAAATTATATTTAGAGGTGGGACAAGACCCATAAAGTTTAACATGTATTTCCCATAATGAAATAATACGTTTTTGTAAATTTTATTCAGAATCGTCAATATTAGCTGAATCGAGTTGAAACTCAATATTTCTCTTCACAAATAGCCATAGAATATTGGGCTGAAGTTCGAGACGTCTACGGTGACGGTTCCACACTAATTTTTTCTAATTTGTAATTTTCAATTTTTCATATTTTTTTTTTCATAAAAATGTAGGCTAGTGTTTATAAAAAACATCTGCGCTTTCGATTTTTCGAATTTCGAAAAAACCAAAAAATTAGAGCAAAAAAACAAATTTTTACAAAAACCTACATTATCTCACAAACCTGAATAGTTTTTCTAGTTTTTTTAGATGTTAATTGCGACACACATTATTCACGAGGTGTAAAAAAGGTAAAAATTAATGTTCCACCACAAGACAGTATGAAATCGTAAGAAAATTGTCCCGGAAATGGTATTAATCCACTTTACGGTCCATTTGGAAGTAGCATTTACAATTTGTGCCAATTTTAAACTACATATTACTGAAGGTATCACCTTCAGTAAATAAAATCGAAAAAAAAATTAAAAATGCATGGAGCGGACGGGGGTCAAATTGGTCGAAAAGTGTCCCG